>ML254390.1:0-11647 GCA_005239495.1 Nicotiana undulata | reverse complement strand
GGGTCCGAGTCCGTTTACCAAAAATGTTGACCAAAGTCAACTTTATTCATTTAATTATCATAAGGTTCCATTTTCATCAAATTTCAACATAAAGACTTCCCAGCTACACGCCCGGGCTGCGCACGCATATCGAGGTGAGATTAACAAGGGTTTTCAGGGCCTCGGAACACAGATTTAGCTAAAGTTGCTCAGGATGACCTCTTGGGTCATCACAATCCCCACCTCTAAAACAAACGTTCGTCCTCGAACGGACATAGAAAAGTACCTGAGTTTGAGAAAAGATGAGGATAACGACTCCTCATATCGAACTCGCACTCCCAGGTAGCTGCCTCGGCAGGCTGACCCCTCCACTGAACACGGACCGAAGGATAACTCTTCGACCTCAACTGGCGAACATGCCGATCTAATATAGCTACCAGCTCCTCCTCATAAGTCAGATCCTTGTCCAACTGAACACCGCTGAAGTCAAGAACATGAGATGGATATGCAATATACCTCTGGAGCATGGATACACGAAACACTGGATGCGCGTCTGATAAATGCGGTGGCAAGGCAAGTATGTAGGCCACCTCTCCTACCTTATCCAAAATCTCAAAAGGACCAATGTACCTAGGGCTCAACTTGCCCTTCTTTCCGAACCTCATCACGCCCTTCATAGGCGACACTCGAAGGAACACCTGGTCTCCTACCATGAAAGCCAAATCTCGAACTCTACGATCGGCATAACTCTTTTGCCTGGACTGAGCTGTATGAAGCCTATCCTGAATAATCTTCACCTTATCCAAGGCATCCTGGACTAACTCAGAACCCAATAATCTAGCCTCTCCGGGCTCAAACCATCCGACTGGAGACCGACGTCACCTACCACACAACGCCTCATACGGAGCCATCTAAATGCTCGACTGATAACTATTGTTGTAGGCAAACTCAACTAAAGGCAAGAATTGATCCCATGAACCACCAAAATCAATGACACAAGCTCGCAACATATCCTCCAAGATCTGAATAGTACGCTCGGACTGTACGTCCGTCTGAGGATGAAATGTTGTGCTCAACTCAATCTGTATGCCCAACTCTTGCTGAAATACTCTCCAGAAATAGGAGGTAAACGGAGTACCTCGATCTGATATAATAGATAAGGGCACCCCATGCAATTTGACAATCTCTCTCATGTAGATCTTTGTCAACTTCTCCGCTGAATATGGAACTAACACAAGAATGAAATGTGCTGACTTGGTCAGCCTATCCACAACAACCCACACTGCATCCACCATCCTCTGAGTCCGTGAGAGCCCAACTACAAAATCCATCGTGATACGCTCCCACTTCCACTCAGGAAGCTGAATCTGCTGCATCAAACCACCGGGTCTCTGGTGCTCATACTTAACCTGCTGACAATTCAAGCACCGAGCTACATAAGCCACAATATCCTTCTTCATTCTACGCCACCAATAATGCTGTCGCAAGTCCTGATACATCTTTGCGGCCCCCGGATGAATGGAATACCGGGAACTATGGGCCTCCTACAATATCAACTCACGAATGCCATCAACATCGGGAACACATATATGACCCTGCAACCTCAAAACTCCCTCAACATCAACTGTGACCTGCTTGGCACTTCCGTGCCGAACCGCATCTCTAAGAGCACACAAATGACAATCATCATACTGCCTGGCACGAATACNATTGGCCTTTCCCGGATGATAGAGAATAGTAATATCATAATCCTTCAGCAACTCTAACCACCTCCTCTGCCTCATATTCAACTTCTTTTGCTTAAACAAGTATTGCAGACTCTTGTGATCTGTGAATACCTCACACGGTACCCCATACAAATTGTGCCTCCAAATCTTCAAGGCATGAACAATAGCTGCAAGCTCCAAATCATGGACTGGATAGTTCTTCTTGTGGATCTCCAACCAACGAGATGCGTAGGCTATAACCTTGCCCTCCTGCATCAATATCGCACCAAGTCCAACCCGTGAAGCATCACAATACACGGTATAAGGCCCTGTACCTGTGGGCAATACCAACACTGGTGTTGTGGTCAATGCTGTCTTGAGCTTCTAAAAGCTCGCTTCACACTCCTCGGACCATCTGAACTGAACACTCTTTTGCGTCAACTTGGTCATAGGGGCTGCTATAGATGAAAATCCCTCCACGAACCGGCGATAATAGCCTGCTAGGCCCAAGAAACTCCGGATCTCTGTGGATGAAGTGGGCCTAGGCCAATATCTAACTGCTGAAACTTTCTTCGGATCCGCCTAAATGGCCTTTGCCGATACAACGGGCTCAAGAATGCCACAGAACTCAACCAGAACTCACACTTAGAAAACTTGGCATACAACTGCCGATCTCTTAGAGTCTTGAGAACAATCCGAAGATGTTGTTCATGCTCCTCTCGACTACGAGAACATATCGAGATATCATCAATAAACACGATCACAAATGAGTCCAAATAAGGTATGAATACCCGATTCATCAATTCCATAAAAGCAGCGGGGGCATTAGTCAACCCAAACGACATGACCAAAAACTCATAATGCCCATAACGAGTGTGAAAAGTTGTCTTAGGCACATCAGACGCCCTGATCCTCAACTGATGGTAACCAGATCTCAAGTCTATCTTAGAGAATACCGTAGCACTCTGAAGTTGATCGAATAAATCATCAATCCTCGGCAAAGGATACTTATTCTTGATAGTAACCTTATTCAATTGTCGGTAATCAATGCACATTCTCATAGAGCCATCTTTCTTCTTCGTGAATAGTGCTGGAGCACCCCAAGGAGAAACACTAGGCCTGATGAAGCCTTTATCTAATAAATCTTGCAATTTCTCCTTCAACTCTTTCAAATCTGGTGGAGCCATACGACATGGAGGAGTAGAAATGGGTTGAGAGCCCTCAGCTAACTTAATACAGAAATCAATAACCCTGTCGGGTGGCATACCCGGCAGGTCAGTAGGGAATACCTCTGGAAACTCACGGATCACGGGCACAGACTCTATAGAAGGGACCTCCGCACTAGAATCACGAACGTAGGCCAAATAGTCCGAACAACCCTTCTCAAGCACACGCCGAGCCTTCATATAGGAAATAACTCTACCAGAAGAATGATTAGGAGTCCCTCTCCACTCTAAACGAGGTACTCCAAGCAAGGCTAAGGTCATTGTCCTGGCATGACAGTCCAAAATAGCATGATAGGGAGATAACCAGTCCATACCCAGAATCACATAAAAATCTATCATGTCAAGAAGCAATAGGTCTACTCGAGTCTCCGAACCACCGATAACAACTAAGCAGGAACGATAGACTCGGTCAACCACAATAGAATCACCCACCGGGGTAGACACATACACAGAAGTACTTAAAGAATCACGAGGCATGCTCAAATAAGGGGAAAAATTTGAGGACACATAAGAGAAAGTAGAACCCGAATCAAATAATACCGAAGCATCTCTTTTGCAAACGGAGGCCGTACCTGTGATAACTGCATTGGAGGACTCAGCCTCGGGTCTGGCAGGAATAGCATAATAATGGGGGGGAGCCCCTCCAATCTGAACATCCTGGCCTCCACCTCTCGTGGCCTGTGCTCCACCTCTAAGAACCTGACCACCTCCTATGGCACCACGACCACCACCCCTATCTGGCTGAGAGGGTGGGGGTGTGCCTGCTACGGGAACCATAGCATGGGGCCCCTGATACTGAGGACCACTAGAGACTCGGGGGAAATATCTGACAATGTGCCCCGGCAATACCACAATTATGACAAGATCTCTGCTGCTGCGGCTGAGGACTCGGAAACTGGCCCTGACGACTTTGATATCCTCCCTGAAAGCTCTGGAGCGGCTGAGCACTAATAGGTGCTGGCGGTGCACGAGGAGATATCTGAAGCGCTGTCTGATAGAGCTTGGGAGGATGACCTCTGCCAAAGGAGTCTTTGCCTACAGATGAGGCTCCACTTAATCTCCCAAAGTGACGGGGTCTCTTGTCAGCTCCTTCAGCTACCGGTGCTGCTAAACCAGGCTGAACTAATCCGGCTGGCTGAGGTGCCGGAGTCTGAAACTGCGGAGTTAGATGCTCTGACGTACGGGTGGCAGGAGTCTAGGTCCCTCCCCCAGCTTGAGAGACGGTCGGTGCAGTAGGAAGAAGTCTTGCCTGTGCTATACTCTCCATAAGTCCTACCAGACGGACGAGAGCGTCCTGAAGCACTGGGGTAGCTATGAACCCCTCTGGGACCTGCGCTGGTCCAACTGGGACTGCGTGAACTGGGACCTCCTCGTCAGACTCGATCTGAGGCCCTCCACTGGGGCTGCTGCTCTAGGCTAAGCCCGGTCTCGGCCTCGGCCTCTAGCACGGCCTCGTCCTCGACCTCGACCCCGCGTAGGAGCTGTAGCAGGAGTGTCGGGCTACTGAGCGGAACCAAGGGAAGCACGCGTCCTCTCCATCTGCGAGAGAGTTGAATGGAAACTCGATCAGTATACAGAATATACTACGCACGACAGAGTATGAAGAGAAGAGGAGTATCCTAACTTTGCAGCCTCTGGGGGATAAATAAAGACGTCTCCGTACCAATCCCTCAAACTCTACCAAGGTTGTGAGACCTAAGCAACCTAGGGCTCTGATACAAACTTGTCACGACCCGAAATCCCACCTTCAGGCCGTGCCTGCGTCTCACGTTGAACCCGCTAGACAAGTCAAAGTATGCAATAAATCTAAAAAATTTCAACTCATGTCAATAGTAGTAAAGGTAATGCCTTTCAAAATTTAACGGAAATACAAACACTTAAAAATGCTTATAGTAGAAATGTAATAAAAATCCAAAAGGTTTAATGAAACGGTAAAGTACACAACGTCGCATAATCCCAAAACCGGGGTGTCACAAACTCACGAACTCTATATGGAGTACTAAATACAAAGTCTAGAAAGAAGGGTGCACAATCGTCTTCGGAGCTACAGAATAAGTAAGAAAATAGAGGAGTCAAAGACGGAAGAGACACCAAGGCCCACGAACGCCGTCGGTATACCTTGAAGCCTCTAAAGTGGACTGAAGGAGACTCCCTCAGTGCTGTCCACAGGGTCCGGGTGCGGGATCTGCACAACATAAAGAAGTGCAGTGTAGCATCAGTACAACCGACCCCATGTACTGATTAAGTGCCGAGCCTAACCTCGGCCGAAGTAGTGACGAGGCTAGACTTAGCAACGATGTACGCCTGTTCTATTCTACAACATATAACACCGACAACAACGCAAGAAATAAGCAGACAAATAAGGGAAACGGGAGTAGTTAAAGGGATAACAAGCGAGATATGACAGTGTATTGATCATAAGAAAGCAGATAAGAAGCAGTTTAACAGAAAGTACCAAGTAAAGACAAGTACAAATGCCAGGAATGTAAATAATGGCACGGCATCACCCTTCGTGCTTTTACTCTCTTCCTCACTATGCAAAACATAGTATAATCAATGTAAATCATGGCACGACATTATACTTCGTGCTTCACTTTCTCTTTCTCTATTCAATGTATGATGTGATCAATGTAATCATGGCACGACATTAACCTTCGTGCTTATAATTAATGTAAACATGGCACGACATTAATCTTCGTGCTTCACTTTCTCTTTCACTATGCAATGTATGATATAATCAATGTAACCATGGCACGGCATTAACCTTCGTGCTTATAATCAATGTAAACATGGCACGACATTAACCTTCGTGCTTCACTTTCTCTTTCATTATGCAATGTATGATATAATCAATGTAAACATGGCACGACATCACCCTTCGTACATTACACTCTTCCTCACCAAAGCAAATGACAAATAACAATGGCAAGGAATACAGCATAGTGGAAATACAGTTCAATATCACCCGGCAAGGGAAAATCATCAATTAATAACTCAACAAATGCCTGGCAAGGGTCTCAGATGTAACCAATCACTTAAATTGTATACTTTACACTTGGATTCTCATTCGTATCAACACTTCTCAAGCTCAACAACCAATACTTTCAACAAGAATGAATTACCAAGTAGAAACAATTTCATAATATGATAAACATGGAAGAAATACTACAATTTCTATCCAAATAGACTCACGGGCATGCTTGACTCACATTACATAGGTACTCGTCACCTCACCTATGCAATGAACATGAGAATCACATAGCACATAGCAAATAATACATATTCCCTCACCAAAGTTAGGCAAGACACTTACCTCGGGTCCAAAGTATAGCAATCAACCCTCTAAGACCGTCTTTCCTTTATAATCCGACTCCGAAACAACGATATCTAGGCATAATTAATTCAATAATATCAAAAAAGACTCAATAACACAATCCCATTGCCTAGATATTCAATTTCTAACATTTTTCCAAAAATACCAAAATTCGACCCCGGGCTCGCTTTGTCCAAACACCAGGCTCGGACCAAAACCCGATCACCCATACCCTCACGAGTTAGAATATATAATCTTTTTTAAGATCCGACCCCAAATTGAGGTTGAATTACCCAAAATTCCCAAATTCCCTAATTCTACTTTGATTTTAGGATTTTAGGCCTAGATTCTATTGTTTATGGAAGAAAAGTGGGAGAAGGTGGTGTTAGAATCGATTACCTCTAAGGTTGTAGTGATGGAGCTCTCCACAAATGGCTAAGGGGCTGTGGAGAAGAATATGAGGGTGAGAATTATGAAAAATCCCGTAATGGGTCTGTTTAGGGTATTTAAAAATGACTGGGCGAAAATGCTCTCTACGATCGCGATAAAGGGCTGCGATCGCAGAGAAGGACCTGGCTGACCCTACGCGATCGCATGAGAGGTAATGCAATCACAGAGCTGCGGAGTCTCACCCTATGCGATCGCGACCGCACTGACCAAACTACCCCCCAGACCCCTGACCTACCTAACCCATTATGCGATCGCGGAGTAGATGATGCGATCGGATAGAGTAACAGTGACCCCCTCCCAGCCCAGTACTATGCGATCGCAGCTATGCTTATGCGATTGCATAGAGACACACACCAGACACCATCAGTTCATCAAAACACCAGATTTTTAGCACTTTTCACACCCCGTTGGCTACCCGGAACTCACCCGGACCCTCGGGTCTCAAAACCAAAAACACACACGACTCCCAACACATCCTCCGGACTTATTCAAGCATTTAAATGATCAAAATATCATCAAAAATAAGGAATTAAACCTCAAAACTCATAGAAATTTCTTAAAACTTCATAAGGCTTAATTATTCCGATTTTAATCCGAATCACGTCATTTCAAGTCCGTTTTACACCAAATTTCACAGATAAGTCACATAACATATGTTAAACCTGTTACGGGCTCTGGAACCATAATACAGGCCCGGTAACATGGTTTTCACATAATTATTCATTTTCAAAAACCTTTATTATTTTCAGAAAACAAGTTTCTTTAAAAATTCATTTCTTGGGCTTGGGACCTCGGAATTCAATTCCGGGAATACGCCCAAGTCCCATATTTTCCTACGGACCCTCTGGAACCATCAAATCACGGGTACGGGTCCGTTTACCAAAATGTTGACCAAAGTCAACTTTATTCATTTAATTATCATAAGGTTCCATTTTCATCAAATTTCAACATAAAGACTTCCCGGTTACATGCCCGGGCTGCGCACACATATCGAGGTGAGATTAACATAGGCTTTCGGGGCCTCGAAACACAGATTTAGCTAAAGTTACTTAAGATGACCTTTTGGGTCATCATAGCAAGAAATGGAAACAAATATAGTTTCATAGATATGGTTGTCGAAGGGTAGGCTCCTTTAGGACTCTGCTGCAAATTGTTAAGTATGTTGTTTAAGCCATATCCTATGGATTTAGAGTATGATAACAGGATTCTAGAATGAAGCTGGAGGGTACTGTCTTGGTCCTTAGTTTAATGAATTCTAGCCGGGCAGAATGTTATCTGCAAGACAAGGCAACATACTGTATCCTTCTGTATCTCAATTAAAACCCTTTTTATACTCCAAACAAATAATTTTGCCTCAAAAGATTGTGACCAACACATTTCAGCAAAGTAAATTGACATGTGAATAATGTTGCTATTTACATAGACCAGTTTAATCTATGGTACACTACAAGACTAACCTATGCAGCAAGAGATTAGAGTAAATGAAAGAAGCTAAGATGAACTATTCCAGCTAATTCTGTGTTTCGAGGCCCCGAAAGCCTCTGTTAATCTCACCTCGATATGCGTACGTAGCCCGGGCAGGTAGCCGGGAAGCTTCCATGTGAAAATTTGATAAAAATGGGATTTTTGAATTGAATAATTGAATAAAGTTGACTTTGGTCAACATTTTTGGTAAACGGACCCGGACCCGTGATGTGACGGTCCCGGAGGGTCCGTAGGAAAATATGGGACTTGGGCGTATGCCCGGAATCGAATTCCAAGGTCCCAATCCCGAGAAATGAATTTTTAAAGAAAATTATTTTCTGAAAATAATAAAAGAATTTGAAAATGAATAATTATGTGAAAACCGTGTTACCGGGTCCGTATTACGGTTTCCAAGTCCGGAACAGATTTATTATATGTTATTTGTCCTATCTGTGAAATTTGGTGTAAAACGGACTTGATTTGATTGGTTTCGGATCAAAATGAGGAAAATTGGAGTTAATGAACTTTTGAGGTTTTTAAAGTATTTGAACTTTGGCTTGAAAGGTGATTTTATGATCCCAAGGTTCGAATGAAATTCCGAGATCGGAAATAGTTCCGTTGTGTCATTTATAACTTGTCTGTAAAGTTTGAAGTCGTTCCGAGTTGTGTGGGTCGGTTTGGCGCATCGTTATAGAATCCTAGAATTCCAAATTCTTAAGTGTTGAATTTAGGGGTTTAGGAGGGTGATTTTGAGTTTTAGCATGGTGTTGAGTGTTATGCGAGCTCGAGCAAGTCCGTTTTATGATTTGGGACGTGTTGATATTTTTGGACGGGGGCTCGGGTGGGCCCAGGTGCCTCCCGGACCCCGCGCGAGGCCAAAAACCACTGTTGGTGCATAGCAGCTGGTGTGACCGCAGGTGCGGTTGCCCAGCCGCAGGTGCGGGATCGCCCCTGCGGTCCCATCCTTCGCAGGTGCGACATCCATCTCAGGCGCGGCTTTTCCTCCGCCGGAGCGGGATCGCTGGTGCGGCTCCCAACTCCGCAGGTGCGAGCCCAGGGGCCCAGGCCTTCTTCCGCAGGGGCGACTATTTCCTCGCAGGCGCGAGACCGCACCTGCGGTCCTGAGGTCGCAGGTGCGGAAACCCTTGTTGGCAGCCCCTCTTAAATGCCCAAAATTTCGGGTTATTCTCATTTCATCCATCTTCAACCTCCATTAGAGAGCCTCCAAGCTTGGGCAACACCTTCCACGACCACCCATTGTAAGAGGTAAGTTAAAACCCCATAAACTTCTAATTTTAACACTAATTCCTTGTTAAAATCACTACTAAATCATCTAAAAATCATAGAGTTAGGTAGTAATTTTAGGGTTCTTGAGGATTTTGGGATTTTCCTTGTTAGGCCATGAATCCTTGTATAAATTACATAACTTCGATCTTAGACTCCGGGTAGTTGATTCCTTCGTGAATTTTCAAAATTTTGAACGTGTGGGCCCGGGGTCGAATTTTAGTATTCTCGGAGAAATAGTAGGAAATGTATAATTAGGATTGGGAATTGGTTTATTGAGTACTTATTGATGTTAATAAATCCATTATGTCTAGATATTCCCGAAGTGTTTGGCTTAACCTCAGCTTGAGGGATTAGGTATAGAGTCTTGTTTGCTATGTGCATTTCATGTCCAACGTATAGGCGTGGTGATGAGTGCCTATGCGTTGCGGTCAAGCATGCCCGTGAGTCAATTGTGATGAAACTTACTGTGTTCTTATTTTTCTCCACATTATGAGTGATTGGTGAATTGAAAGTGATACCTTGATGTTGTTTCATGACGTGGAGAGTTATTGAGTTATTTGTTTCAGTTGAGGCTTACATTGTTGAAATTGTATTTCTGATGCGAGGTTGGTTATAGCTGAGACCCTTGTCGGGCATTTGTTGATGTTGTAATTGATGATTTTCTCCTTGCCGGGATAATAGAAATTTTATTTAGTATTTCCATGCACTTGAGACTTCTTAGTGTTGACTTTCACATTATATTGTTGTTTTGTTTTGATATATATTATATATGCACGGGGGAACATTTCGTGCCGAGTGATTGTGAGGTTACGCACGAGGGGACATTCTGTGCTGAGTGTTATTATATATGCACGAGTGGACATTCTGTGCCGAGTGATTGTGAGGTTATGCACGATGGGACATTCCGTGCTGAGTGTTACTATATATGCACGAGGGGACATTCCGTGCTGAGTGATTGTGAGGTTACGCACGAGGGGACATTCAGTGCCGAGTGATTGTGAGGTTATGCACGAGGGGACATGCCGTGCATTTTTCTGTTCATTATCTGTTGAGAAGTTAAATTCTTGCCTTTACTTTTACATCTCAGTTATTACCCTGTTCTACCGTGCTAGCATTTTGTTGCCCCTATTACCCCAGCATGTCCTCCCCGTACCTATCTTACTTGTTTATTTATGTTGCCATCTTTTCTGTTATTATATAAAACTGTACAGGTACATATGTTGTTGTTGGTCCTAACCTCGTCTCTACTTCGCCGAGGTTAGGCTCGACACTTACTCAGTACATGGGGTCGGTTGTACTGATGCTACACCTGCATTTCTTTATGTTTTGCAGACTACGCAGCCGGACCCGGTGATCACTGACGGTCAGAGCATCTCATCAGTTCATACAAGAGACATCGAGGTAGACCCGCAGACGTTCGTGGGCCTTGGCGTCACCTTCTACTCTTCACTTTTAGTTCTGTCTTACTTTATATTCCAAAGACAGTCCTATGTACTTATTTTCAGACCTTTTGTTTGTAGTAACCTCTTAGACAGTTCGTGAGTATGTGACACCAGTTCTGGGATTTGTATATGGGTTTAATTTTCGAAAGTGCTATGTTGTATTTTGGTTATTTTGTTAAATTTCATTGTGGACCATCGATGCCTTAGTCATCTTGTTCGTTTTAGTTGCTATTGAGATTTATTTAGTTCAAACGTTGGCTTGTCTAGCGGGTTCAACGTTAGACGCAGTTATGGCCCGAAGGTGGATTTCGGGTCGTGACAAGTTGGTATCAGAGCCCTAGGTTTCTTAGGTCTCACAGCTCACGGACAAACTTGGTAGAGTCTGAGGGATCGGTATGGAGACGTCAGTATTTATCCCCCAGAGGCTGCAAATTTAGGAATAACTTCACATCTTTCATTCTCTGTCGTGTCAATTGAATTCTGAATGCTAATTGAGTCTCTATTTTACTCTCTCACAGATGGCGAGAACGCGTGCTTCCTCATCGACCGACCAGCAGCCTGTTCCTCCTATTATAGCTCCTACGAGGGGCCGGGGCAGAGCTAGAGCAGCAGCTCCAGTAGAGGACCCACATGTAGACTTTGCCGGTGAGGTTCCTACCCAGACAGTTCCGATGGGACCAACTCAGGTCCCGGAGGGGTTCATTGCCACCCTAGTGCTTCAGGACGCTCTAATCCGCTTAGTGGGACTCATGGAGAGTGTGGCTCAGGCCGGTCTTCTTC
>ML254387.1:46280-93623 GCA_005239495.1 Nicotiana undulata | reverse complement strand
CGGTACCGAATGAGTGATGCCCGCGGGGCTTATGAAGAGTGACTGTGAGGATGCCTGATGGGCAGAGTGATTGTGAGGATGCGTGAAGGGCAGAGTGATTGTGAGGATGCATGATGGGCAGAGTGACTGTGAGAATCCCTGATGGGCAGAGTGATTGTGAGGATGCCTGATGGGCAGAGTGATTGTGAGGATGACTGGTGGGCAGAGTGATTGTGAGGATGACTGATGGGCAATGGTTACGATAAATGTTTTTGGCCCGAGGGGCAGTTTTATGAAAGATTTTACTGAGTTTTCAAACTATGATTTACTTCGTTTTCACACTGGTTTTACTGAGCATTTTACTGAGATATACTGATATTGCACTTGTTTCGAAGGTTTTTCTGAAAACTGATTTCGAACTTATTATTTGATGAATATTACATGGTGACTTGGTGTTTTACTGGTTTGTGGAATTGTGTGTATGTTCTGTGTGCTCATATTACTCAGACTGTGATTTATTTTCATTACTACTGAGTTGGCGTACTCATAAAGACTCCCTGTGCCTTTGTGCACAGACCCAGGTACGAGCTCGCAGCAGTAGCTGACGCAGGTTCGTTAGCAGCAGTCACGGGATTTCGAGGTAGCTGTTCAGCGTCCACAGCTTCTCCATTTCCCTTCCTTATTTAGTCTTAGCATTTGATTCAGAGACATATATTATAGGTTTAACAGAGTTAGATTTATTTATTCTTAGATGCTCATGACTATTGGCTCCAGTTCTTGGGAGGCTGTTTAGAACATTTTGGGGACGCTACGTCTTATTTATATTAATTATGTTCTGGTTGCTTGCTTATTATTTAATTGTGAACTAATATAATTGAATAAACGCGTAGTAAGGTGATGGTTGGCTAGCCTAGTACCACGATAGGCGCCATCACGGCCTGTTAGGATTTGGGGTCGTGACACCACCAGTGGTAAACATTGGTGAATGGATAACTTTCTTGAGGATAATGGTACCCCCAAATATTTAAAAGGTAAGTCCTCCAGTTTGAATTGATATTCTGAGCATATCATTTCCTTGAATTCCTGACTTACTCCAGCCACATAGATAAAACTCTTCTCTAAATTGGCCATAAGACCTGTCACCTTAGAGAAATGATTGAATTTATCTAGAAGTAATTGGATAGATAACCTGTCAGCCCTGCAGCACATTATCAAATCATCTGCAAAACAGATGTGAGTGAGATTCAGCTTTGCACACCTTGGATGAAAATTGAAGTCAGGAACATCTTTAAGGGTCTTCTAGGTTCTGTTTAGATACTCCATCACTAGTAAAAATAGGTATGGGGACATAGGATCCCCTTGCCTCAATCCGTTCTTTGCTTTAAACCTCTTTGTAAGACCTCCATTAATCAGAATAGAGTAGCTAGCATTAGTTACACACTCCATGATCAGTTGCACCATCTTGTTAGGGAATCCATACTCCAATAGTACCATCTGCAAAAATGGTCATTCAACAGAGTCATAGGCCTTTCTTATATCTACTTTAATGATGCATCTTGGGGACACTCTTTTCTTGTTATATCCTTTCACCAGTTCATGAGCTATGATCACATTGTCAAGTATGCTTCTTCCTTAAATGAATGTTGACTGAGTTGGTCCAACAATGAAGTCCATCACTGACTTTAGTCTAGTTGTAAGTATTCTGGCTATAAGCTTATATACAGTAGTACAACAAGCTATAGGTCTGAACTCTTTAACAAAAGAAGGACTAGCTACTTTTGGTACTAGTGTTTAGTATCACTACACACACTCTTCAATATTTTTCCTGTATTGAAGAATTCTGTAACTGCTTTAATCATTTCTGCTCCAACTATATGCCAGTAGTCTTTAAAAAATTCTACTGGGAAACCATCAATACCAGGTGCTTTGTCTCTTGGTAGCTATTTCAACCCCTGAAGTATCTCAGTATATGTCACTTCTTTGATCAACTCCACCCGTTGTTCTCTCTTTAAACATGGTCCATTTCTGGCTATATTCACATCAAGGCAGGGCAATTCAGCAGCCCTTGTTCCCAGTAATCCCTCAAAGAATACAGTAAACTCTTATTTTACTAGTATAGGATCTGTTAGTTCTGTCTAGTTTCCTTACAAATAGTAGATATTCTGTTTCTAGCTTGCCTTGCCTTCAAATTCCATGGAAGAATTTTGTATTTGAGTCCCCTGTTGTAATCCATACTGCTCTAGACTTCTGTCTGTATACTCTTTCTTGCACACCTTTCCATTTCTCCACTTGTAGCAATAATTCTTTCTCTTCCATTATCAAAGTATTATTGAATAAGTCCTTTCCTATATTCTGTTGCACCTCTAGTAGTTCAACCTTCAACCTGTCCACCTTAGTTTCTATTGAATTGTATGCTTTATTCATTCCTCTTGCCTTGCTTCCCAGATTCCTCAGTTTTTGCCAAATTGAATACATTGTGTATCCATTCACCTTTGGTCCCACACCTCCTGAACTATATTTTTGAATTCTTCTTCCTGCAAGAGTACATTTAGTAATTTGAATGGGTTTGGTAAGTGGTTTCTTATTGTATCAGTACACAATACTATGGGAGAGTGATCAGAAACCCCATAATTGTCATATAGTACCTCTATGTAATCATACTGCATAAACCAGAAAGAGTTTCCCAATGCCTAATCAATATTGTTATATATTCTATCATTAGTCTCTCTTTTATTGCACCAATACCATTGACATCCTTTTCTGTTCAACAACCCCAGATATCATCAACACAGTTTTCGAAGTCAGTCACCTCACTCATAAGTACATAATTACCATTCAATCTATCATTAGTGGATAACATAGTGTTAAAGTCTCCTAATATCACTCAAGCCTCCACCATAGTACTATTTATCTGCTTAAATACTCCCATATTTCTTTCATTTCATTCACTGTATTAAAGCCATAGACAAAAGTAATCCAACATTTAAAGGTTGAATTTCTATCTTTGATCTCACAATGTACCATTTGAGCTCCTGCTTGCATTATGTTTACTTTCACTTGCTGGGCATTCCACAGAATCCATATTCTCCCATTGGGAGCATATGAATAGTTAGAGTATACATCCCATTCACTTCCCATCTTCCTTCTTACTCTTTTTTCATTCCACTGTTTTACTTTGGTCTCAAGACACCCAATCATTGTGATTTTATTCTTAAGCAGATAAGTCTTGAGTTATTTCTGCTTATAGGGCTTATTAAGCCCTCTTATGTTCCATGAACAGATAATCATGGGGGTTGAACCAATGGTATCCTTTCCACATTTGATGCTAAGCTAGCATCCTCTTTTTCCTGAATTCTTAATGCAGTAAACCTGTTCTTCTGCAACATTGCATTAACTTCAACTTCAGGTATACTTTTTCTCAGTAAGCTCCTCTCTTTTGAATTCTGCACTTGTTTTCCCTTTGACTTGGCAATCTGAAATTCAGTCTCCTTCTGCATTATTTCATCATTGTTGTTTGGTGGTACATTTATCTCATCCTCTTTGTTGCCCTCTATTGTTGTCTCTTGATTATGTATGTCTCCCATTGCTTTAGGCTTGGCAATCCATTTTGTAACTATTCTTTTACCCTTCTTCTTTCCATCCTTTTGCCATTTTTCATCCTTATTCACCTCTATCTGATTATTGCACTCACCTGTATTATGACCTATGGTAAGGCAGTCTTGGAAAAAAGAAGGATGTCAATCATAATTCAAACTTTGCTCTCTTATTTCTCCTTCAGAGATCTCTATCAACACAGACTCAGGTAATGTTTGGGATATATCCATCTCAATCAGCATTCGAGCATATGAAATTCTAGCTTCTTGTGCTGTTAGTTTATCAGTACAAATTGACTTCCCTATAGAACTTGCAATTCTCCCCAGAGTTTCTCTTGTCCAAAACTGTATAGGCAACCCAGGAAAAGTTACTCACACTGGTACATTTGTCATCGACTCCTTACTCATTTTAAAATCAGCCTCCCAATTCTTCAGAATCATAGGCCTATTGTTAAATGTGTAAGGTCCATTCTGCAGGACTAAGTCTCTGTCTTCATCACAATCAAATTTAAAAATGAAATAGCCTTCATCATGCATTAATACATGTGGAGTTGACACAAATTTCCAAATACCATACACAAATTTGAGCATCTCTTTGAATTGAGGCATTCCCCCTAAAACATAGCCAGTTAAGCTAGTTTTCCATCTCCTCTTCTGTTCCTCCACCTCTATCTGGTTCAATCTCACTATTTTCCTACCATCCTTAACAGTATGAGGATAATAGCTCAATTTCAAACCCTGTTGTATTGATCTATTACCTTGTACCACCGTAGCTAGAGTTGGTTTTGTAGCGTCAATACCAAAGAACTCCTATTCTATTGCATCAAGAGCTGATTCAATTGCAGCACTTACTGTAATAAGAAGACCAGTCAAGAATGTCAATTTCCTTGCTGCCATCACCATTTCTGTTTCATTCATTGTTAGATCTGCCGGAGTCTTCGTTGTCGGAGCTACTAGAGCTTGAATTGTGATCCTCTCCTCTGATTCCATCTTATCTTGTCCATGCAGAACAGTTGGTGCACTACTCATACCTTTCATCCAATGGAACAGTTGCACCGGTTCCAAATTCTGCTGAATACATGTTGTTGGAGTAACCAATCTCGTATCCTCATCATCTAGCTTATCCGTATCATTTGTATTTGTTGCTTTTGTTGTGTTGCTCTTCTTCCTCTGTCTCGCCATTGCTAACTGCGCAAGTTAGCACTCCTTGCTTAACATGCGCCGAGAGAGTTTAGAGAGAGAGGAAAACTAAATATAAAAATTAACTTATGTTTTGGAATAAATACCAATTCATGCCAAATTATTTCTTTCCTCAATTTCAATTCAGAATTTTATTTGAGGTAGAAAATGTATTTTTTTCACAAAATGAACACTTTCTTTCATGTAGTAAAAAAGTATTTTCTTTTGTTTCAACGATAGAGTACTTTATTTTCATGATGTAAAAAAGGTATTTTCGTTTTCATTTGAAAAAAATTAAATTTTCTTTTTATGATGTATAAAAAGTATTTCTTTCATTTCAATAAAATAAGTACTTTCTTTTCATGATATAGAAAAAGTATTTTTTTTCATAAAATGAGCACTTTATTTTCATATTGTAGAAAACGTATTTTCTTTTATTTCAACAAAAAAGAGTATTTTCTTTTCATGATGCAGAAAAAAATATTTTCTTAATGTTGTAGATAGAGTATTTTATCTTTCATTTCAACAAAATGAAAATTTTCTAGTTATGATGTAGAAAAAGTATTTTCCTCCATTTGAATAAAATAAGTACTTTCTTTTCATGACGTAAAAAAAGTATTTTATGTTTTTAATAAAATGATTACTTTCTTTTCATGTTGTAGAAAAAATATTTTCTTTCGTTTCAACAAAAAGAGTACTTTCTTTTCATGATGTAGAAAAAATACTTTTTTTTTAACAAAATGAGTACTTTCTTTTCCTGTTGTCGAAAAAGTATTTTCTTTTATTTCAACAAAAAGAATATTTTCTTTTCATATTGTAGAAAGAAAAAAAAATCCATTTCAATAAAATGAGTACTTTCTTTATGAGAATATTAAATTAAAAAATATTTTCAGAACCAGGGTCAGGATAGAACTATAAGATTGAGCATTTTCATGGCTTGTTGGGCATCATAACGGGTCTATTTGGGCTTATAATTTTGATGGGTTAACTTGGGCTAGCCCAAAACAACCCATTTGCAAAATCATTCTAGCCCAAGCCCATTGAAGCTTGGGCAAGTTAGGCGGTCAAATGGGCTTGGGTTAATTTTGCCATCTCTACTTATATATCAGTACGATTTCAAAAATAGCCATATTTACAAGTGGTCATTCAAAAATAGGCACACTTTCAAAAGTAATCGAAATTTAGCCATTTTTCATGTAAAGATAAATCTGATCGAAAATATTGTTCATAATCTGAAAAATACTCCAGTATATTATACTGGAGTTCCAGCATAATATAATGGAGTTCCAGCATAAGTATACTATAACTCCAGCATAATATACTAGAGTTCCAGCAAAATATATTGATCCAGTATAATATCCTGGAATTTCATACACAGGTGCTCGAATCTCCAGTATATTATGCTGGAACGTTCCGCGTGTTGGAGTTCCAGCATAATATGTTGGAAGTTCATACATAGATGCATTGAACTCCGGTATATTATTATGCTGGCTCGGTCTCTGTTGCAGCAAAATAGTGGATACTTTTCAATGACTTGACAAACGCTGGCTATTTTTGAATGGTCAGTCCGAAAACTGGCTAGCCCGTGCTATTTTACCTATATATCAACTATTTTAGTAAACCTTTACATTCTGCGTCCTTGCATATGCTACTGGGGCATTTGCATCTATACCCGCTTTTTGGGTCACGTTTTAACTTGTACCCGTTTTGCAAAAAAAAATTACAAGCATACCCATTTTTTCGCGTAACTTCAGCATACGGGCATGAAGTAGCAAAGGCAATCACGCAAACTTCAGCATTCTAGTAGACGGTCCTGAAGTAGAAAAAATTGTTGAACCAAGTGTGCTGAAGTTTTTGTTTGTAATTGCTGAACTTCAGCATGTTTTAGCTGAAGTTTTTCACGTAAACTTAGTGTTAGCTGAAGTTTTTGTTTGTAATTGCTGAACTTAAGTATTCTAGTAGCTAAAGTTTTATTCTCTATTTGCTGATGTTTTTGTTTGTAATTGCTGAACGTAAACATTCTAGTAGCTGAAGTTTTGTATGATTTTGGATTTTTTTGTTATAAACTTCAGTTGTTTAGATATGATCTTCAGGCATTTTTTTTCTATGAACTTCAGGCATTTTAGTATAAACTTCAGAAATTTTATTATAAACATCAGGCATTTGGTTATGAACTTTAGATATTGGCTAAGATTTTCAAACACATGGGGGTATATATTTCAGATACTAAAGTATAAACTTCAGAAATTTGAGTCTGAAGTTAGACGCGGTTATTGGCGAACTTCGGATGCCTATGGCTGAAGTATTTTAGTAATTCCGATCCAACAAGAGTGCAGGAAAAAGTGAAAGGCAACACTATCAATAGAATACCATGTATTACAACCCAAAAACATGAGTCAAACAGTCAAATTCATGAAATTTAAAACTAGTAAGTTGAATCCAACAAGTTACTATCATCTTCTTCAAAACTTGCTTTAGAAAGTTATTTAAAATTTGTTTTTAAATAACTAGTTATTGAAGACTAAAAAAATCCAGCTAAAGAATAAAATTCAAGAACATAAGTGAATATGGAAATAATCTAACACCGAGTCATTTGAACAGTTCTATGTCCGAAAGGGTTATGTTGTGACATTGTTGTCTCCATTGCAACGCCCGTGAAACGTACACAACACGAGAAAATGGGTAAGCATCAATTTAAAAGAAAAATTACATTCTTCATATCTTCTTGTTGTTGAGTGAGTTGCTACTTTCCAGTTGAAGTAAACCTTTTGCATCTTCTAACAAAAAATTTCACTTGAGATAAATTAACGCTCGCATATCCATGAAATCTTGGAAATGAAAATCAAGATGTGTAGGATTTTTTCCCCATATTATTTTCTCTTCCCCTTCCCTCACTATAAAAACGAATAGTGTAAAAGACTCCAAGAAAAGTATAAAACTTATACTATAACCGAGTTTCTATAGAGAAAGATTTAACTTATATAAGTTTAGAAAAATTTATTCATATATTTTTACATATTTTAGCAGGCTGGCTGCTTATTTTTTAGACATATAACTAGTTTCTTCACTTATAATTATCTTTTAAATGATTAGATAGTGTACAAATGTTTTACACTATCAGTGTATAAAAGTTAAACTTCATGAGTAATTAGGGGTGGTTTGGTAGGAGGTATTAGAAAAACTAATGCAAGCATTAGCTTTGTGCATTACTAATACATTGTTTGGTACATTTCTCAACCTATACATCATACTTAGGGGTGGTTTGGTTAGGTGTATAAGAATAGTGCGGAATAAGGTGTATTAGTAATGCAAGTATTAGTTATGCAGATATTTTTTCTTATTTACTGTTTGGTGTGTTGTATTAAAATCATAATGCATTGCATACTTTTTAAGAAAAATAGATGTTTACAAAAATGCCCTCCATATTCTCTAGTTTTTAGGGACTTTAAGGACAATTTTGTCTTTAACCATGCTAATGCATGTATTAATAACCTTGGTATTACTAATATCATGGTTTTCTATGCATTACTTATACATAGGATAATGCCAAGTATTAGTTATACACAGGTTGAAAAAATGTACCAAATAAGGTATTAGTAATGCATAAAGCTAATGCTTGCATTAGTTTTTCTAATACCTCCTACCAAACCACCCCTTAGTATTATCCTATGTATAAGTAATATATAGAAAACCATGAAATTAGTAATACCAATGCTATTAACGCATGCATTAGTATAAAGACAAAATTGTCCTTAAAATCCCACAAAGCTAGAGAATATGGAAGACATTTTTGTAAACAACTATTTTTCTTAGAAATTATGCAATGCATTATAATTTTTAATACACCACACGAAACAATAGATAAGAAATAATATCTGCAAAACTAATGCTTGCATTACTAACCCATTGCATTAGTAATCCCTCCATACAATTATACCTTATTCCGCATTATTCTTATATAAGAAGGTATAGTGCAGATATAAAAATTTAATACCACCTTAAAACTTCGTTTGGTTAGCAAACAAAGTATAAGTTATCCCAGGATTAAAATAAGCACCGTGATAACTTATACCTTATACAGGATGAGTAATTAGCACCGGTATAATATAACTTATACATTCTTCTTACAAATTATGCAATTGTCATATTTAATACAACATACCAAACAATGGATAAAAAACAATTCCAGCATAATTTATCTCAGCATAACTTATACCAGTATAACTTATCTTGGTATAAACCGTATTCAAACCAAACGACCCGTACTTAAGAGACATGGCCATGAGAAAGTCAATTACAAAATAATGCTAGAAACCTGATACAGTTTCATATACTCCTAAAATACATCAAAACATATACACTTACTATCACTTAAGAATAAATAACACAGTTTTCTACAGGAATAATTAGACTATCCCCATTTTGGCTTCATACACATCACAAGAAAAAACCTAAGGCAAAAGCTATAGAAACAAACAAAAAGAATTTGTTGACAGACTTAAAGCTCCAATATGCCCAGGGAGAAAGAGGATAACCAATCTGCCAAGAAGAAAACAATCCAGAAATCAGACGCCAAGCGGCAAAGGACAAGAAAATAAACAAGAATGAAGCGCACACACAGGCGATGAGAAACGCATTTTATGCTCTCTTATAGAGAAACTGCAAATTAATGGAGCCAAAGTACAATGTCCATCAGTATATCACTATGAATCATCATAGCATTTCTCAGAGAGCACGTAAAAAACGATAACTTGTCACTATGAAACGCTACCTTCAGACTACATAGCATGCCTTAGTTTTGATGAACAAAGTCATGTTCTGTTGCACTCTTGTCCGGATGCCCCCTCTTGGCCTTACGACGTGAATGGTGTGAATTACCAGTCCGATCCGACTCCTTTTCCCTTGAACTGCAATATACAATTTAAGAAAGAGAACTTTGAGCCTCATGAAATAATTTTGCACAATAATACAACCTCTACTTAAGAAAATGAGGAACAGAGTAGATGTACTAACCAGAAGATGGACGACAAAAGTTTGAACAGAATTATAATGGGCAAAGCCAACAATGCCGAGGCCTACAGCACATAAAAAATAAAACCAATTTTACAGTTTATCAGATGTTAAATTGGAGGAAAAAGCGGAGACATGAACGGCTGCGCAAATGAAGTATACAGACAGATACATACCGCAAACCAAACCAGCTCCTTTGTCGCAAGAGATCTTGTAACCTCATGCTTCTCCAGTGTTTCTTTGACTGTGCCTTGAAGCTTCATAGCATATCAAATGGAGTTTACAATCGGTGGATCAAAAGCCTAATATGATACTCCCTCTGTCCCAATTTATGTGTCACAGTAAGGATTTCGAGAGTCAAACTTCTTAATTTTGACTTTGAATTTGGATATAGAATTTTTAAGTTTTTCTCGAAACAAAATTTATATATTTGAAAATTACGTAAAAAGTATAAGTCACAATAATTAACAATTCAAAATACTTAAAAGACATGAAAAAATCACGATCAAAGAAAAACTTGGTTGACTCTCAAAATGCGAATTTGTGCCACATAAATTGGGATGGAGGAACTAATATAGGATAATACATGCATGAATCGAAATAAGGGAATTTACTACTTCAACCACAACAACAACAACAACAACCTAGTATAATCCCACTAGTGGGGTCTGGGGAGGGTAGTGTGTACGCAACCTTACCCCTACCCTGAGGTAGAGAGGCTGTTTCCAATAGACCCTCGGCATTCTTCCCTCCAAGAACTCCCCACCTTGCTCTTGGGGTACTTCAACCAGAGCATTTGAATTGTAAAATTCAGAAGCCAGAAATGTAACCTACTTATCGCTTCTGACAGTAAGTCCAGAAGCATTGATCATGTAATGACCTTGGCCAAGAATACGAACTTAATGTTGCCAAATACAATTAGTTAATGTTGATATTAAAAAGCCAAAGAAAGAAATAGGGATAATATTTCTTAAGGTAGAAAACAGTGACATTCTTAAACTACAGGACTATCCAAATATTATGCACGAGTTATCGAGGTGGTAGTAGAAATGTGGAATCTAAAGGGGAGAATATACATCTGCGTGAGATCATATTTCAGGGATGCCTGTCTCGTTAACTTTCTCATACCTGATCATGGTATGTTGTTGCAGACTCGAGGAACTTCCCATAATGATGAACGGCCACCTCTGTGTACGGCTTGACAGCAACACGAACTTTTTCGACATGTGGTTTTGCAGCAGTGGCGACATCATCAATGTACGGCTTGCTGAGTTTCTTAATTTCCTGTCAAAAAAAATCATTCTCTTTTCAGGGATGGCAGACTTAAAAGGCAGGACTAAGCATCTATAAATGCTTGGCAAGATCGGGAAACTACTATTCTTAAGCGGACTGGGAAACACTACCTGAACATGAGGAGTTGCTAGTTCTTGAACCTTGACAATATGTGGAGTTATGGCGCTTTTAGATGTCTCGTAAATTTCAAGAGCTCTTGTAGTTAGCAACTCTATATGTGGCTCGGCGGTAGTGGAAATCACCACCCACTTCTCCTTCGCAGCTGGTATCCATTGCTTCAAACAGTAGATTAAATTTGTAACTACTTGTTCAGTACACACAAGGCTTCTCAAATCAATCTAGTTTGAATTGCGAGAGAATTTCTTCAATTTTGAATAAGAAGTTAAGAAACAATATCTGCAAATACTCACATCCTCACTCACTGCAGTTGAATTTACTATGTAATATTGTATATAATGATATAAATACGATAACTACGCCTCAATCCCAAACAAGTAGAGGTCGGCTATATGATTCCTCACTGACCATGTCACCCCATTTAAGCTCATCAGTGGCCGATATTATACAAAATAAAAACAAAAAAGTACTAGAAGCTCTCTACATAATGATAACAAATAAAAAGTTAAAACTACGACAATGTAAAATAAAGAATACACAATTTCTTTGCAAGGTCATGGAGAAGTTGAAACTGCAAGTGAATGAAACAATTTTATATATAGGAAAGAAAGATGTTCGGCGTTAATGTTACAAAGCTGGCTTACTGATTTGATTGTTTCCACATGTGGTGCAGCCCATGTTTCAGCTTGGGCCTTCTTTTCAGTCGCCTGAAAAAGCAGGTTAAACTGGTCACTTGGACGTGCATCTATTAAAAACGGTATCATGCAGCCTCAGGGACGGAGCTAGAAACCTGGCTACGGGTTCGGCCGAACCAAGTATCTTTTACTCAAACAATGTATTTATATTAGATAATTTATTTTAATATGTACAGATATTAAATTTAGAACCCAGTTATTAGCACTTTGAATCGTTTTTCTAAAATCCAGAACCCATAAAATTGAAATCCTGGTCCCGCTTTTGCGCAGCCTACTAGGATATCAAACAGCCGAAAGAACAATGTACCTTCTGTATCACTATGTCCATAGCAGGTTTTCCGTGCTCCTTCCAGTGCTTCTCCAAAATAGACTACAGTTAACAACAAAATTAGAAATCAGCATAGAATCGTGTGACATGTGATTGTTGCTTCGGAAGTTCTAAAAAAACATGATTGTTTATCCAATTACCTGGAAATGAATCAAACGAACCGCAAGCCAAGGTGGAAGCCATGCACCATGCACCTGAATATTCAGGAAAGAAAAGAACATATTACCAGGCATGTAGGATGATTCACCGAAATCTTACTACAGCAAGGAGCAAATATTAAAATAAGGCAGCAATAGAGGAAGACCAAGTAAAGCATATTTATCATCTAAAACCTATTTTCTGAAATACTTTGATTTCCGCCTTTCAAGTTTTCAAGACATTACTTGGCATAAGGAGCGTATGGTGGGAAAAGAATGATGCAAATGACGAAGCTGTTAGCTCTAATACCTAATACCTTTAAAGACTAGCTAAATTATGAAATCAAAATGCCGAAGCAGAATATAACAGGTAGAAAACGTAGGGTACCAGGTTGAAGCTTTTACAAGGCTCACACGATATTTAGTCTAACTGGGAGATTGGGACAAAGCAACGAATCAAAAGATAAGCAATTCCTCTCAGGAAGAGTAATATATTCCCGGCATTGATATGATAAGATGCATGCAGGTCAAGAAATCAAGCATACACCAAGTAATTTTTACCTCTCCGAGCTGCTGAGTTTTTGACGTGGCTTCAGATCTAGCTCTAATCATTTCCTCCTGAAAGAAGAGTATAAAACAAGAGATGCATTAGAAAATGTATTCTAGCATAAAAATTTCAAAAGTTTTGAGTTGTGTCTTTATCAAGAGCATGCCTCAGCAATTTGAAGAGCCCGTTCAGTTTTTCTTAGTTTTGCCTTCTGCTCGTCAACGGTCTTTTGAAGCTGCATAAAACCAAAAGAATGTGGAGCGATATCTGATAATTGGCTAAATAATGCAGGTACCAAGATAAAAAACTAAAACGCAGTTTCAGACAAGAGGTTACCTTTTCAACTTTTGAATTCAATTCCGTTACTCTCTTCTCTGCTTCATTTATTTGGGCTCCCAACTCTCTTTTTTCCTTATTTTTCATATCAACTTCTATTTTCAGTTTGTCGACATGATTTTCTAGTTGATCAACCCGTGCGTGAGCCTTTCTAACTTGCTCCTCAGCATCTAATGTACCTTTTTTCTGGGGAAACAAAAGATATAAGGTCAAGTTACACATTTGGCCGATCGACCAGAAATAATTACGTCCGTTAGCTAAATATACAAAAAAATTATGTCCGATATATGTATAATATACATTAGTATAATAAAAATATACATTTACCGGCTATTATTTTTAGAGCGGCTATACTATGTAGTTTTCCTAAGGTAAAAACTATGAGCATAGGTGTTATAGAAGCATTATTCAGATATTTTAGCAATCATAGAATTGCAGATAAAAGCCAATACTAGTATGAGGAAGTTTGTCGACTCACTTGGAGAGAAGCTATCTCGGCTAGCAATGAAGCAATACTCTCTGAATTCTCTTTAATCATATTCTCCTTGTCAGCAATGACTTCATCCTTCTGCTTCAGTTCCATGGCCGTCTCCTCCACATTTGATTCTTGAAAAGCAAAAACATTTTAGAGGACACAGTAATTAACTAATAATCACATCGTTAGGTTACCAAAAAAATTTCACCAAAGAATCAAGGAGCAGCTCCCTATTGCTTAAGCCAACACATCCTGCTGCACAGGGGCGGACGCACCTTAGTGCAAGTGGTGTCATCCGACACCGCTTCATTGGAAAATTTTGTCAAATACATATCTTATAAGGACGTAATGATATCTCTTTCTTTGTACCAAACTAATTAGCTCTGACATTCAGCATTAGTTTTGCCTTCAATGTAGCCATCTCTTCAACCGGTTTGAACAATATATGTAATTGAACAAAATTACTTAATTCTTTTAGTCCTGTAATCTTGCTTCGCCGACCCAAAATCTATTCTACCATCAAATTTAGCTTATCAACTAGCCCAAAATATGAAGGGCAACCTTGGAGCAAAGTAAAGTTATCTCTGTGTGACCTATAGGTCACGAGTTCGAGCCGTGAAAGCAGTCACTAATGCTTGCAATAGGGCATGCTGCCCTTCCTCAGACACTGCGCACTGCGTGAACACAGGATGCCTTGTACGCCGGGCTGCCCTTTCTTTCTTTCCTTTCTTAACTAACCCAAAATCTATTCTTATCCTCAATTCTAGTTCATCATTAACTCAATTCCATAAAGATAAGAACTTTAACCAGTCAACCAAATTAAGTCATCAAATTAACCCTCTCAAATAGTCCCTTGCATTACCCGATATGAAAATTAAGTACAACTTCCTACAACAACTCAGTGAGATCTCACATGTGGGGTTTGGGGAGGGTAGTGTGTACGCAGACCTTACCCTTACTCCGGAGGAGTAGAGAGGCTGTTTCCGGTAGACCCTCGGCACAAGAAGTAAAGAGACAATGTATCAGTAGCAGCTAAATAAACAAATCCCCAAAAGAATTTCCTTTCATGAAACTATATTAAATATTTCACTATTTGTTTACCTTGAACTATGGCAAATTCCACTACTTATGAACACAAGTCATTTTCTTTTTCAAATACCACAGTTCTTAATTTATACTACCACTTATTTTAACCAACTCATGGACATCAATTTTTATCAGTACTAAAAAAATACAACCAGAACACTATCATCCTATTATCCTCCATATTAAACAATTATCTCAAAAACAATCAGTGGCGAAGCTATACATTGATAAGGGTGGTCAACTGACCACCCTTTGACGTGAAATTACACTGCGTATATAAGTAAAATATCATGTTTTAGAGGTATATTACGTATATTGAATGCTCTTTGTCGGGAATTTTTTTTTACTTTTTTCAAATTTGAACACCCTTGAAGAAATTTTTGGCTTCGCCACTGAAAACAATGGAATATGTCCAGAAAATATCCTCCAATGCAAAATATTTACCAATGCACCTTAAAAGCTAGACTTTTGATCAGTTAATCCACACTGAAATTCAAGAAACACAATTTCCAAAACACCCACAAGAAAGAAAAAAATCATAAACTAAACTAAACATTAAATTAAAGAAAATGGAAAAAAATTCAAAACTAACCCAAAGATTGGATCTTGGACTTAAGATGGTCCAATTCTTGAGAATTGGAATCATGGGATTGAACATGTTCCAGTTCATCATTATTCACAGATGATGATTCAGCTTCAGCTTTGATCTGTGTAAAAATGAGTGCAATAAAAATGAAGAGAGTGAATAATATGACTCTCAATGATAATGCCATGATGAGGAACTCACAGCATAAGAAAAAAGGATCAGGTGATCAAGAAAAGAGCCTTCTTTATTTGGTTTTAAGACAATATATTTAAACAAAATTAAAAAGTAACTTTTTTGGTTAGCTAAAAGAAAATCTTGTTCGGACTTTCCAAGAAGGGAATCTTACAAAGGTTAAAAAACTGTCACTTGTATAGACTTAACAGTAGTGTTTTACGGGTTTGTTACCTATTGTATTGTATCGTATTATTATTTTAAATATAATAATTGTTTTGATTATTACTCAAATTTTATTATATCGTATCGTTAAATTTGTCATTACGTAATATGGAACAGCCAATTTAGTGAGGTCCTGTCATTACCTTATTTTCTTTTTCTCATCTTGCCCTTTCTTATTATTAAATAATTATATTTTATTATTTACCCTACTTTTTTATATAATAATCTTGTCTTGTACTTTACTTTTTTTTAAAATATTGCAAGTTGTTCTTCATGTTGTCGGTGCATGACATCATGAAACGACTATAAACTAAACGTTGTATACATCAAAACAATACAATACAATACAATACAAGATTATATGATACATTATAAAACGATATATATAACAACCGTCCAAACAAGCTATTAAGGAATAAGAATAGTACTGAATAGAGTTTACTAGTAATGTCGATCTTAGTGATCATGAAATTAATTATGCTAAAATTATTTTTTATCGACTCTTTGGTTTGCTATATTTAAAGAGCAATAATATCTTTATGCATGCTTATCTATGTATTTAAAAACTAGTATTACTATTGATATAGTTGCTATATAAAAAAAATAGTACTGAATAGGAGTATTAATTATACATATATTAAAAAACACTACCAAATAAAGGATTAAAAATCCAAAACAAATATATGTATTAATACATATGTTTTCTTTAATACATCCTACCAAACTACCCTTAAATATATTGTTTTTGATCATATAATTTGTCAAAAGCAAGTATGTTTGATTTTCATCAAATTACACCAGACAAGTGCCTAAACAGCTGTATTACACATTAGAAATAGACCAAAAATAGTAGAAACTGTAAAAACTGCACCTACAAATTTTGTTGAATATTTGACCTGGACCGAAAGTGCATACTTTTGGCATACTTAGAGGACCAAAACTGTTTAGAGATATATTTAAGGGACTATATTAAGGGATAAGAATAGTACTCAACAATCATTTTCTCGTAGTGTTAATATAGGGGGTTTGGGTAGTTGGGGTTTAGTTCTGTGGACGTGTCTGCCTGTCTGTTCATGCTGGAATTTGAAGACCCTTTGAAATATTGAATCTTGATGACGTCAAAATTGAACTATAGTGCAAGTAGCCAAGCGTAACGTACAATTCTGAGCAACTTTAGCATGTAAAAGGGGTCAATTAGTTTTGGGGTTCATTACAAATTTGTTTTAGTTTTATAATTCTATTTCTTTTTCTATATGTATTGGCCAAAATTGGGGTCGGCCTTAATGATGACGACGGTCGAGGTTGAACGACAACTCAAGCAGCAAACAAGAACCAACGACCCTAGCTTGCAGTGGCGAAGCCAGAAATAATTCAAAGGTTGCTCAAACTTGATATAACTAAAAAAAGATTCCCAACAAAGGGTGTTCAATATATATTTTATACATCCAAAATCAATATTTTATTTATATACACAATGTCATTTTTCGTAATATTTCGGTGAAGGGTGGTCAACTTTATAGGTGGCTTCTCCCCTGCTAGCTTGGACGAAGTCAAGTGGGAAATTCCAGTGACGACGGCCGAAGTCCAATCTGTGGATGGGGAATATTCTAACAGAATAATCCTCCCTAGTACATTTTAGGGTTACTTGAAAATTGTCCCCTATATATAGAACATGATAGAAAATGGAAGGGGGCACATTGTATCTTGAACTATCAAAAAGCATAGTCTTCTTGTCGTATCTATTAACTCCAACACTTAGAATCACCTGTTGGTATCCTAGATCCAAGAACTCTGAGGTTCTCTTACATTGTCTATTATTCGTTTAGCTGACAGACGAGGTTGTTGATATTCAACGCATAATATTTGGACGTGCAATCTTTGGTTATTACATTAATTGTCATTGCATGCATTCAATTCATACTTTTACATATTTATTTGTTGCCAATCATTATCAACTCAAGGGTTTGACATTTATTATAGCATTATCATTTTAACCTAGAATTTGTGTTTCTCTAGATCTAATAGTTATTAAGTCTAACTAGGATTAACCCAATATTTAATCCCTTTTAACTATATATTAAGTGTCTTATCATATTTTTGATAAAACACTATACATAAAAGATTTACTTTTACACATAAGAGATCTAAAAATAGATACTGATGAGTTGTATTCTATTTTGATGATCTAACAAACTTTTATCTGAAGGACCAGATCAAGGACCTAATGTATAAATAACATTACATGTCATCCCTGCTTCAGGAATTCTGAACTAAACAATGTTGAATGAGGAGGGACCTGATCCCCTACCGGCCCCACAGATAAAAGCACATGTCAACTTGACAGCTGTAAAAAGCTGTGACAAAAATGTGACTGCTAGTTACTATGCACGCTACAGTGTAGTAATAGTGCAGCAGTGACTTCCCATTGGTTGTGGCATGTACCCACAAGATATTGGACATCCTTCTTGGAATGTGTAATGTATGTTAATATCTTGAAGAAAGAAGAACAAGACATTTAAACTTGAGCTTTTACAAAAGGAATACTCAAGCATTAAGTTCTCTCAAGCATTAAAGACTCAAGAGCTTCAAGAGCAAGAAGACAACTCCACTAAGGCCTACACAACGTGTTCATCAAGTATTGATATTGTACTTAGTTGAGTTGTAATCTTGTATTTTGTTTTCATTGTATCCTACTAGCTTTTGAATAAGCAACTAGTTAGGAACCTTTAATCTCTCATTCTCTAAACCGTTGTGTGGCTAAGGTTAGTCATGTGTCAAAGTCTTTGTAACTAGATAGTTTCAGAGTGGCTTGTAAGAAGTATTACAAGTTAGTGTGTAGAAGTCTTTGTTATGTTGCCTTTCAAAGTGGCTTGTAATAGTTTAGATTACAAGTTAGTGAAGTTGAAATTCTACAAGTGTAGGTCGTGGTTTTTGTCCCCTTGAGTGGGATTTTTCCACATAAAAATCCCTTGTCTCTTTACTTGTCTTTCTAACTCTTAACTCTCTGGTAACCAGGTCGGGGACCTGGTACCTCTACTGTTTGGTGGACTCTTACGAACTATCATTTGGTATCAGAGCGGGTTCTTTCTAAACGGTTAATACCAAGAAAGGATCTGTAATGGCTGCTCCACCAAACTTCGAAGAGGGACAGTCAACATACCGACCTCCAAGGTTCAATGGTCAATACTATGGGTGGTGGAAGACTCGCATGCACTACTTCATCATGGCTGAAGATTCAGAGTTATGGGATATCATTTGTGATGGACCTCACGTTCCTATGCACAAAGTGGGAGAGGTTGAATTGTTGGTGACAAAAACAAGACTGGATTATAATGATGCCGATAGAAAAGCTGTGGAAAAGAACTATCGTGCCAAAAAAATTCTAGTGTGTGGAATAGGACCGGATGAATACAACAGAATTTCTGCTTGTCATTCTGCAAAGGCAATCTGGGAAGCCCTGCAGACAGCCCACGAAGGAACAACACAAGTAAAGCAATCAAAGATAGACATGCTCACTACCGAGTATGAGTTGTTCAAGATGAAGGAAGATGAAAATATACAAGACATGCATACCAGGTTCACTTTCATCATCAACGAGCTTCACTCTCTAGGAAAGATCATTCCCAGGAACAAGCTAGTACGAAAAATCCTAAGTGTTCTACCTAGTTCCTGGGAAAGCAAAGTTAATGCCATTACTCAGGCAAAGGACTTGCAAATCCTAACAATGGATGAGTTGATTGGGCACCTGAAAACTTATNAGGAGAAGAACCTGGTTCTCCAAGCTGAAAAACAAGAGTCAAGTGAGGAAGATCATGACATGGCCTATCTCACCAAGAGATTCTAGAAGATGGTTCGAAGGAATGGTGGAATACCAAGAAGATGCAGCTCAAGCAAGCCTAGGAACCATGACTTGTGTCATAAGTGTGGTAAGCCAAGTCACTTCATAAGAAATTGCCCACTACTAAACAAGATACCTACAAATTCAACATGGACAAAGCTCCAAACAGGAACCAGGTTCCGGAGAGGAGATTCAGTAGGAAGAGTGCAGCTGACAATGTTGTAAGGCAAGCCCTTGCCGCTTGGGGAGATTCATCCAGTGAATCAGAGGAGGAACCTGAAGCAGAAAACAGGTCCATGATGGCTATTGAAAACAAGGCAAATGAGTACGACTCATTGTTTGCTCTCATGGCTCAATCAGATAAAGAAGAAGAAGATGATGACACTGAAGAATTAAATTTCATGATGTTCAGAGAAATCTGAAATCCTACTCTCCTAAACAATTGCTGTCCATGTCTAACGTTCTCATTGATACATACTATGTCTTAGTCGAAGATAAGGACCTTTTGACCACTGAACTAAGAGAAGTAGAACAAACTAGAGATGACCTACTAATGGTAGTAGAGGATCTAAAGAACACCTTAGGTCTTGATAAAACTAGGTTGAATGAAAGAATAAATAATGTAGAACAAGAAAGAAATAACCTTCAAGATAAAATCTCATGTCTAGAGGAAACCATCCAGGAGCTCAAACTGGAACCTGGTCCATCAAGTGTAGAAAAAGGAAAGGAAATAGCTAGTGAAAGGTATGTCACACTTGAGAAAGATTTGAATGAAGCAAGAGTAAGTCTGTGTAGGGAGTTAGAGAAAAACAAAGAGCTTCATGTTGAATTAAGTAAAGTGAAATCTGACTTAAAGAAGTCTCTAAACTGGACATGGTCGTCAGATGTTGTCAATGCCATGTACTTTAACAATAGTGGAAGTAGGCAGGGACTTGGATTCCAAAAGGAGAAGACTCCTTATAATCCTCACAGCAAATATGCCACAGTCCTTNCGGTCCCAGCAAGAAACACAAAATCCTGCCAGCATGGACTAGAAGAGTTCTCATTCACCCATTTCCAAATTACAAGGGACCCAAACTTGTTTGGGTTCCTAAATCTAACCACTAACTTGCATGTACAGGGATCAGCGAGGGAAAGTGGACTACAGTGGATCATGGACAGTGGATGCTCAAAGCATATGACTGGAAATACTATGGATTTTCTCTCACTGAAGGCCCTGCAAGGAGGGGATGTATCCTTTGGAAATGGAAAGAAAGGCTACATCCTTGGTGTTGGAAGAGTTGGAAGATCACTGGAACACTCAATAGAAAACGTTTACTATGTGAACAAACTAAAATACAGTCTTTTGAGTGTTTCACAAATCTGTGATAAAGGAAATAAGGTGGAATTTTTGTCAAAAACATGCACTGTTACAAGTCTAGTAACTGGAGAGGTGGTGCTGATAGCCAAAAGGTACAAAAACATCTACGTTGCTGATTTCAAATCTCTGGAAGCAGGTGAAGTGAATTGCCTAAAGGCAACTGAAGATGATGCTGAACTTTGGCACAGAAGACTAGGGCATGCCAGCTTCTCTCTGCTAAACAAATTGATAAAGAGGGACCTGGTTCGTGGTCTGCCAACGTCAAAATTCAAAGACCACAAAGTATGTGATGCCTGTGCAAAAGGGAAACATGTAAGGTCATCCTTTAAACCAAAGAAGGATGTCAGCACATCCAGACCTCTTGAACTCCTCCATATGGATCTATGTGGGCCAATGAGAATTGCAAGTAGAGGTGGAAAGAGATACATTTTTGTGATTGTGGATGACTACTCCAGATTCATTTGGACATTGTTTCTTCGATCAAAAGACGAGACATTTGAGATATTTGTGGCCTTTGTTAAAAGAATTCAAGTGAAAATGAACATAAAGGTAGCTTGCATCAGATCTGATCATGGAACGGAGTTTGACAATGCAAGATTTGATGAATTTTGTATTGAGAATGGAATTACACACAATTTCTCAGCTCCAAGGACTCCTCAGCAAAATGGTGTGGTAGAACGGAAGAACAGGACCTTGGAAGACATGGCTCGAACGATGCTCATAGACAGTGGGATTGCAAAGAATTTCTGGGCTGAGGCAATCAACACAGCGTGCTACTTGGTGAACAGGTGCATGATCAGGTCCTTCCTGAACAAAACTCCTTATGAACTTCTCAATGGAAGAAATCCCAAGGTATCTCATCCAAGGACTTTCGGCTGCAAATGCTACGTGTTAAACAATGGGAAGGATCAGCTGGGAAAATTTGATGCCAAGAGTGATGAAGGAATTTTTCTGGGCTACTCTTCTCAAAGCAAGGCATACAAAGTGTTTAATAAAAGAACTCAATGTGTGGAAGAGAGTGTTCACGTACTCTTCAATGAATCTCCATTCTCAACCAAGGATAACAATGGTGATGATCAAGAAAATGAACCATTGTTGGTTCCAGGAGAAATCTCTGATGTGTCAAATGGGAAGGCTGATATGCTAAGCCAAACAAAGGAGACATTGGAGGACAACTCAACACTGTCATCAGGACCTCAGGAGGAACCTGGTACCCCTATCTCTCCCACAGAAGTTGAGGAAAGAGTTGAAGATGCAGTGGAAAGCACTCCTCAAGCTGCAGAACAGGAATCACAGGGAAGCCTAACCAACATGCCAAGTACCTCTACCAATCAGATTCAGGTTCCAAATTGGAAACATAAAAGCTCTCACCCACTTGATAACATAATCACCCCTCTTGATTCTGGAATTCAAACCAGATCAAAAACCAGAAATTCCTTAGCCTTCCCAGCCTTTCTGTCCCAAATTGAACCTAAAAATATTAAGGAAGCTCTAAAGGACGCTGACTGGATTGTGGCTATGCAAGAGGAGCTCCATCAGTTTGAGAGAAATAAGGTTTGGCACTTGGTACCTCGACCCTCAGGTAGAACCATCATAGGAACCAGGTGGATGTTCAGGAACAAGATGGATGAGAATGGGAAGACTACTAAAAACAAAGCAAGGCTGGTGGTTTAAGGCTACAATCAAGAAGAAGGGATTGATTATAATAAAACATTTGCTCCAGTTGCTCGTATGGAAGCCATTCGAATTCTCATCGCATCCCATATGGAATTCACCTTGTTCCAAATGGATGTGAAGAGTGCATTCTTAAATGGTTATCTCAAGGAAGAAGTGTATGTCAAGCAACCCCCTGGGTTTGAAAGCCATGTTCATCCAGAACATGTGTTCAAGTTAGACAAAGCACTGTATGGATTGAAGCATGCCCCTAGAGCGTGGTATGAAAGGTTATCAAAGTTTCTACTCGAAAATGGTTTTACTAGAGGGAAGATAGACAACACCTTGTTTCTAAAGAAACGAGGAAGGAACCTTCTCATTGTCCAGGTCTATGTGGATGACATTATTTTTGGAGCTACAGCAGACTCTCTGTGTAAAGAGTTTGCAACACTTATGGGAAGTGAGTTCGAAATGAGCATGATGAGGGACCTGAACTTCTTCATGGGTTTTCAAGTCAAACAGTCCATCAAGGGCACGTGCATCAGTCAGCAGAAATACATCAAGGAACTACTCAAAAAGTTTGATATGGAGGCTTCCAAGGTTATTTACACACCCATTGCAGTGGCCACCAAACTCGACATGGATGATGCTGGCACTCCCGTAAATCAAACCATGTATAGAGGGATCATTGGATCACTCCTCTATCTTACAGCTAGCAGACCAGACATAGTCTTCAGTGTGGGACTGTGTGCAAGATTTCAATCTAATCCCAAGGAGTCACATCTGAAAGCAGCTAAAAGGATCATGCGCTACCTCAAAGGCACACAGGACTTGGTCATTTACTATCCTTCAGGTGAAAATTTTAATCTTATTGGTTATGCTGACGCTGACTATGCAGGTTATCTTATAGATAGGAAAAGCACTTCAGGGATGGCTCATTTTCTTGGATCTTGCCTAATCTCATGGGGCACAAGAAAGCAGAACTCAGTAGCACTATCGACAGCTGAAGCAGAATGTGTTGCAGCTGCCTCTTGTTGTGCTCAACTGATGTGGATCAAACGGCAATTGGAGGATTTTGGAGTTTTCATCGACAGCATTCCACTCCTATGTGACAACACAAGTGCACTCAATATGTCAAAAAATCCTGTTCAACACAAAAGAACCAAGCACATTGATGTGAGACATCACTTCCTTAGAGACAATGTTGAAAAGGGACACATCTGCATGAGATTATGTTGCACTGAAGATCAAATTGCAGACATTTTCACTAAATCTCTTGGAAGAGAACACTTTGAGAAGAACAGACTTGCACTGGGTCTGCTAAGATCTCATTAGGAACCTGGTTCTCTTATGGCAAAACTGTTATACTTGGGGTAAGATGCTAAGGTGTTTTCCTGGCAAAGTCTAACTCATCTAAATACCGTTGCAGGTAGACACGCATGGTGATTACAGAACTCAAAGAATTAGCATCGTAGACCATACACAAACTGAAGTATATCTTTCAAAACAAAAAACTAGTAAGAGACCTGGTTCCCTTCCGTCAGGTTAGTAAAAATATGTGTTCTTTCCCTCTCTATCAAAAAGTAACTGCATTAATTACTGTTGCCACTACTCCTTCTCTCTCTCTCCACCTTTTCAGCGACACATCAATCACATTCGTCTCTCCACTCTTCAACTCCCCTACACGTTTTCCCATTTCTCAAAAAACCGTAAATTGGACCCGTTTCCTTTTCTTCCCCTTCCCTCCTTCTTTTATAAAATACTTCCTCTCCATCACATCGCACACACCTTCTTCTTCACTCAACAGCTTCACTCATCTCCTCCCTACTCCTCCCACTCATTGTCTACACTGTGCACATGGCTTCCCAAGACAACATCTTCCCTTCCACCATTATCGCCGACCTCAACTCCACCCATGTTGAGGATCAGGGGTTCTTACCCACGAAAGAGCTAACCCCTGTCTCTGAGTCATCTTCTACTCCCATAGTACAAACATCATCTCTGGCACCTTCAGCTCCTGAAGTTTCTCTCCCCTCGTCTCCACCATCTCCACACTCGCCAAAAACCCTAACTTCTGAAAAACCCCTTTCACCACCGTCCTCCTCTGTACCACCATCTCTGCCTCTCCCCTCTGAAATTTCTCCTTCCTATGAAGATTCAGAGGATGATCCAAATCAGTATATCAATTTCGCTTTTCTAAATACTCAACCTCCAATGGAGTCACTAGAAAAGGAAGCTGCTGAAAACATCATTGCTATTTCCTCAGAAAAACCCTCTGAAAGTGCTTTCTCTCCTCCTGCGACACAAGGAGCATCATCATCCATTCTCGAAGATGAAGGAACCATGGTTCTCTTCGAATCTCCTCGCCATGAGACATCTTTCTCAAAACCTGGTAAGGAACCTGGTTCCCCATCTTCTCATTCTCCTGCTGAAAAAATCTTCTACACTCCTCCTCTTGAATCCATCCCTCCTCCACAAGATGATGATGAGGATGACATGGTTCTCAGGGCAAGATTCAAACTTCGTCATGGAGTACCTGCTTCAACACCGTCAGTGAAGCGACCCTCCACTAGGCTTCAGAAGAAGGAGGCAGTGGATAGGGCTCTTGAAAAGAGCAAGAAAGCTAACAAGCCCAAACGGAAGCGTCTGGTAAAGGATGGTCAGATTGCAGTGGACAAGGATATTCCGGTTGTGGAGGTTGACGAGGACACTACTGAGGAACCTAGTTCTCTAGTGGGTCGAACTACTGTTGTGTCTAAAAAGAGTGTGAAGCCATCACTCTTCAAGGTTGCAGAAAAGATCAAGAAGAAAAGTGTTGGGGAGGTCAGTGAAATAACTCATGTATATGCTAAATCCAAAGGAAAGTCATTAACAGTGTCGGGTAAACGTAAGCGTGAAGAGGACAAAGTACCTGAAGAGGAACCTGGTTCTGCTCGAGTTTCCAAATGGAAAGAGAATGTTCAAAGACAAGTTGTGTTGTCCGGGCGCACCATTGATCCTGAGATCCTTGATATGCCATGCATGACCCAACTCATGGCTATGCTTGAGTTCCAGAAGTGGGAACATCTTTTGAATGTAAGTGGAGCTAAAGTCTATGAGGATGTTGTACGAGAGTTCTATGATTCCTTCTTCATCCCTGTTGACGGTCATGTTTGTCTTAGTGGGGAATGTAGACATCGTGTTTGATGATGTCCGCTTGGGGGACATTTTGGGCATTCCATCATAGGGTCTATCTTCAGTTGATCCAGCCAAAGATGCATGCAGTAATACCTTTCGAAAAATCATTGTCAAGTCTGGGTCTGTCCAGCATGGGGACCGGGATCATAAGAAAGCTATGTTGCGTGTTTATAAACTTCTCTTTGAGTTGGTAAACAAAGTGCTTCTTCCCAGGGCTGAAAGACGCTCAGTTGCATCTAGGGCTGATCTTATTCTGATGGAGGCACTTGACAACTTTACTCCTGTAAACTTGCCCGCTCTCATGATAAATCATATGGACAAGGTGGTCTCACTCAAGGATGGTAATTATGGTTTTCCCTATGGGTTCTTACTTACTAGGGTCTTTGAACATTTCAAGGTACCTCTAAATAACCCTCGCGTTGGGACACGTAAACAGAGCTTCACCAAGACCACTCTTGAGGAGTACGAATGTATTGAGAAGGTTGGAGGTAGAAACTCTACTATTTCCCAAATGATCAATGCCCTAAATGCCGCCCAGGACACCATTAAGAGGCTAAAGGGGCACATTGCCATCATGGAAGCGTCAGGCCATTCTGATAAAGGACCCGGTTCTACTAATGCATATGATGCATATGTGGCCCGCCTGACCAAAGAAAATGCTGAGTTGAAGCAGCAAGTTGACGATCTTAAAGAAAATCTTCTTCAGGAACAATCCTCCGCAAATGCACGCATGGACTTGGTCCTTCGCACTCTCGCTGCTTCTACCTCTAAGCCTTCCTCATCTAGTGTTCCTTAGGATCCCTATCTTCCTTGTTCTCTTTTGTGTTGTGGCTGGTAGTTATGAATGTGATTTCTTTTTGCTGTTTTGGGTTGGATAACATATGCTTGCTCCTGTATTGGAAAATCCAAATGAAGTCTAGCTTTCGAGCAACGACTTCAGCAATGTTTGATTAATGAAATCAGTCTTTGTTTGTTCTATTTGATGCCTGTCTGAAGTCTGTTCTGTCTTCTACTATGTTGTGTGCACACAAGGGGCATGAGTTAACTTAGTGGACTTCCTTCATTTTTCTTCTCTAAGTATGCATTTTTATGAAGCCAAAAGGGGGAAGCATATTGATAGGGGGAACATGCTAGGAACCTAAAATTGGGAAGTCTGAACTCTGACCTACTTGTGCATTGTTTTACGGGGAAAGCATATTGGTAGGGGGAACGTGCTAGGAACCTGGTAGCTCATTGATTGCACTAAACATTCACCTATCAATGATAAAAGTTTGTCATCATCAAAAATGGGAAAATTGATGAGTTGTATTCTGTTTTGATGATCTAACAAACTTTTATCTGAAGGACCAGATCAAGGACCTAATTTATAAACAACATCACATGTCATCCTTGCCTTCAGGAATTCTGAACTAAATAATGTTGAATGAGGAGGGACTCGATCCCCTACCGGCCCCACAGATAAAAGCACAGGTCAACTTGACAGCTGTTAAAAGCTGTGACAGAAATATGACTTTTGGTTATTGTGCACGCTACAGTGCAGTAACGGTGCAGCAGTCACTTCCCATTGGTTGTGGCATGTACCCACAAGATATTGGACATACTTCTTGGAATGTGTAATGTATGCTAATATCTTGAAGAAAGAAGAACAAGACATTTAAACTTGAGCTTTTACAAAAGGAATATTCAAGCATTAAGTGCTCTCAAGCATTAAAGACTCAAGAGCTTCAAGAGAAAGAAGACAACTCCACTAAGGCCTACACAACGTGTTCATCAAGTATTGATATTGTCCTTAGTTGAGTTGTAATCTTGTATTTTGTTTTCATTGTATCCTACTAGTTTTTGAGAAACAAATAGTTAGGAACCTTTAATCTTTCATTCTCTAAACCGATGTGTGGATAAGGTTAGTCATGTGTCAAAGTCTTTGTAACTAGATAGTTTCAAAGTGGCTTGTAAGAAGTATTATAAGTTAGTGTGTAGAAGTCTTTGTAAGGTTGCCTTTCAAAGTGGCTTGTAATAGTTTAGATTACAAGTTAGTGAAGTTGAAATCCTACAAGTATAGGTCGTGGTTTTTGTCCCCTTGAGTGGGATTTTTCCACGTAAAAATCCCTTGTCTCTTTACTTGCCTTTCTAACTCTTAACTCTCTGGTAACCAGGTCGGGGACCTGGTACCTCCACTGTTTGGTGGACTCTTAAGAACTATCAGATACTTTGTTTATTCCAATATTGTAAATAATCATGAAGGCTTATTTCCTCATTAAAAAGATGCTTACATTTTCTACCAACTTTTTTTTTACTAATTAACTCTTCTATACTAGTGTCTCAGTATTATGACCAGAGGCGAAGTCGAAGATTTTAATTCTACGGGTTCCGGATTTTAGAACGACGAGTTTAAGTGTTAATAATTGGGTTCTAAATTTAATATTTATACATTTTTAATGAATTTTTTAACTCAAATACAATACTTGAGTTAAAGCTATTGTGTTCGGCCGAACTCGTATCCACATGGGCGGATGTACAGTATGGCCACTGGGTTCATCTGAACCCACTACTCTCATCATGGAGCATAATTTTATGTGTAAAAACTAATAAAAATTGTAACAAATAATGGATCTGAAACCATAATTTTAAAAATACAACGGATCCAACGCTAATAATTTTAAAGTTGAACCCACATAATCTAAATCCTGAATTCGCCTCTGCGTATCCGGGCTTCTAGTATGTGATTATAACTATATTTGATTTGACAACAAATTTTATGTTACTTTTTCTTTCACTATTATATGATAATATTTACTTGATGCGAAGTTTAAGCCAAAAGATATTTAAAATAAGGTAATTAACATATGTTAAGTATTAAAGTGTTAAAATTGTACTTACTACCAACAATGAGAAACACTATGCTTGTCACATCCTCCCCTTATCTTGAAAACATATCCCTTAAATTCATGTCAATTAAACATACTGAAGATTGTCACCTAAAAGCCAGTGAGTTACACAGAGGCGAAGTCGTGAATTGAAATTTATGAATTCTGAATTAGCTAGAATGAGCAAGCACAGAGCAATCCGACAGCGACAGACGAGCAGTATAAGCCCTTCTCCTGCCTGGGGTAGGGAAGGGACATCCCTCTATGTAAGGTGGGAAAGAGCGATTCACGACAAGGAAGGAATAAATAAAATCAGACTAGTCGTACGAAGGCGGAAAGGAGGGGAAGGTCACCCGAGCAAAATGACCTCGTAACTTCGGGAGAAGGGGTGCTCTCCTATCTTTTGACTAGGAAAGCGGCACATACCAGGGGGTAGCGACTGTTTATTACAAACACAGGACTCTGCTAAGTGGTAACACGATATATAGAGTCTGACACATGCCCGGTGCTGGAAGGTCGGAAGGAGAAGTGTTATAAGCTTTGAATGGAAGCCCCGGTAAACGGCGGCAGGCTTGAGTGAAGAAGCATGACTACTTTCAACCAGACAAAATCATCTGATTGACCAGGCCTCCTTAGGGAATGCGGATTCAACAAAAAATGGTTCCAAGATTGACTAATTAAAGAATCTCTGATTCCTAGATGTCTGGCAAGACGCTAGAAAGACCTGAAAGGCGAAAGAAACCCACTCATAACTTGTTTTACTTCACAATCAAATATTTATATATATTTAACGAATTTCCTGATTAGATGCAGGGTATAAGCAAAAACTATTAAAAGTAAGCTTCCAATAATAGAACTTTAAACTCTTTAAGTTATTTGAGATAACACACACATAAAGTCAATTAATCAGCGGGATTAAGTAGTAGGTAAAAATTACATGGGGCGCTCTATTTGGTCGCCTCATTTAACCTGTATCCACCTTTTAAAATTTTTGTAACTAGTACTCAAAGTTTAAACAACTTCAGGCTTTCCTCTCCTCCTCCTCCTCATCCTCCTAATCCTCATCTTCCTCCCCCTCCCCCTTCTTCTCCTTCTCTCTCCTCTTCTTCTTCGGGTGATAGTGATTTTATATGGTGTTTGTGGACATATTTTAAGGTAGTTTATGATGTTTTACAGCGGTGAGTTGTTGTAGCGCTTTATTTTTTATTACTGCTTAGGGTTTCTTCTTCTTTTTCTTAATTGTAAAATGAGTTTGTTAGATTTATTGTTGTTTTGACTAATTGATGATTGGCATTTGTGCTTGATGATATTTGGAGATATGTTTCAAATTTGAGCTCATTTGGAGTAGATTTAGGTATTAAATCGTATATTGAATTATTAAAATTCGAAAAACAAATTTTTGTTTCTAGCAATCTGCACTTCAGACCTATTTGGCCTTAAGTGCATGAAAATGTTGGTTGCACTTCATACCTATCTGGCCATAAGTACATCTGAAATGCAATTTTTTGTTTCAGACTTATTTGGCCTTAAGTGCATGAAAACGTTGGTTGCACTTCAGACCTATCTGGTTATAAGTACATTTGAAATGCAATTTTTTGTTTCAGACTTATTTGGCGTTAAGTGCATGAAAACATTGGTTGCACTTCAGACCTATTTGGCCTTATGTGCATCTGAAGTGCAATTTTTCACTTCAGACCTATTTGGCCTTAAGTGCGTGAAACCATTGGTTGTACTTTAGACCTATTTGGCCTTAAGTGCATCTGTAGTGCAAGTTTTTCACTTCAGAACCCTCTCTAACCTTAGGTGCATGAAAATATTTGTCGCACTTCAGACTTATTTGGCCTTACGTGCATCTTAAGTGCAATTTTTGCACTTTAGACTTAATTGGCCTTAAGTGCATTACACTTCATACTAATTTTTTTTAACTTCAGACCTGATAAGTCTCAAATTGATCGTAAAGAGGGTAGACTTGTAACTTTTTTTACAAAAAGGGTATAGCTTCAATTGTGATCCCAAAAGCGGGTATAGATGCGAAAGCCCCACAAGTAGGTTATTTTAAAGAAATTTTATCTCCTGTAGCAAAATATTACACCATATTTATTATAAACCAAAATAATTTGAAAATATTGTTACTTATAGCTACCTTTTCTATTTTATAGCAAAATATGTATTTATTTTATACCCGACAATCGAGGCGCGAAATACGCCGGTTATGCTCTTTCTCTCTCTCTCTCTCTCTCTCTCTCTCTCTCTCTCTCTCTCTCTATTAGCAAGATTCTCAATCATCTCTCTTCTCCCTCAAGGCGGTTGCCGTAACAACCATTTTTGGTGGCGATGGTGGACTTTCTGAAGCGAAGAGAATAGAATAGAAGCGAAGAGGGAGTAGGAGAACAGATCTGGCCATGGTTACAAATTAAGCTTTTGGAAATTTGAAGCAGATTCGCCGAAGAAGATTTGAGGGCTAGGCTTTTGTTCGTCTCCATTTTTAGATTGAATACAATGTATACAGTATTTTGCTTGGCCGGAAAACGCCATCTTCGGTGAACTTTCATCTTTTTGTTTGCTATTGAGTCACATACAATGATACAAATACATTGTATTATGTACAAATACACTCAAATACATTATATTTTTGTATAAATACATTAATTTTCGCTTTTGTTTTATGTATTCTGAATGTCTTTATTTTTCTAATACAACTAAATATCACTATTAGCTTTCTTCTCTTCTTTGCTATTGAGTCACATACAATGACACAAATATATTATATTTTGTACAAATACACTCAAACACATAGTATTTTTGTATAGATACATTATTTCACTTGTATTCTATGTATTCTGAAGGTCTATATTTTTTTAATACAATCGATATCATAGTTTTTTGTGATTTTTTGTTGTTTGAATACAGTCGAATTGTACGGTGAATTGAATACAATGTAAAATAGTGAATAATGAATATCAGTAAATTGAATAATTGAATAGAACGGTATGCACCCTATTTCTTGATTTTTGTTGTTTTGAATACAATTGAATTCAATATAGTGAAATCGAATACAATTCATTGGGCTATCCATTATTAAACACCCTTAATTACTATTTTTAGGTGTATTACCTCACTGCATTTATAAATACATTCCTGCGATACATGAAGTATGATCACGTCCAACTATGTCTTAAATTGACTAAGCGGTCGTTACAAATATAATCCGATTTACAAGTCCGGAGTCGAATCTCACAGAGAACTAAGGCTCGACTATATTTGTTCAATATCGCTAAGAAACACAAGTCCAAACAATTTCTTAATTATAAAGATTATAATATTTATTTTTATCTAATTAACTAACAAACACTAGAAAGCAGTAAAACTATCAATTAACAAGGATAAGGATTGGAGACAAGATTAAGGAGGTCTAGAGTTATGATTTCCCCTATTGTCGGAATCCTTTCCGTCACGTTTCCTATAAATTTGCCTAAGTTTTCTCTACCGATCATGAGCACTCTGAGTGTCGTAATTCTCTCCCGAGTAACTACCACAATTTACTAGACATATTCCTCCGAATTACGCTAGTTGGCACTAAGTTACGGGTCACTCGGATCGCACCAAGGTTTCGTTATCCCTAATCCCACATTTAAACCCTTCGTATTAATCTGTCATATACGTAAAGAGTGATGTTGTTCAACAACTACCTAAATATGCACTCTATCGCGAGTAATACACACTAAATAGGCACAGTCGATTGAGAGCTCTTCAACCAACCATAATAATAACGTAGTTGAACAAATAGAGAAAATACTATGACAAATCTATATTAACGTAACAGGAAAATCATCCTCCAATAGGTTTCATCAAAACCCTAGATAACAAATTAGCTATTCATAATAGTATGCAAAACTACAATACTAGATTTCATACCCAATAATGGAAATAGGAAGAAGGAAGTAAAAAACTCGTGGAAAAATTCTCCGCCTTGCTCCTAGTGTGTTCTTGCCTCCTTAGGTCCAAAGTTCTTCTAATAACATAGATACCCTCTTTTGGGTGAGCTGGGCTTCATATAGGTCAAGGTTGGTCGCATCTGGAACTACAAAATTAGCCTTGCAATATTTTTTTTGGAAGCACGCGCACGGACGCGCATCTAGCCACACACCTTGGCCAAAATCTGCTTGACATGTGCGGCCACGCATCGACCGCGCACCTGAGACATTTCCTGCAGTCTTCCCCGTTCTTCTTTTTAGGTGCGCTAACCTCCTTTGATCCTCAAATGGGTTCCCAATTATTCCATAAGCTTTTAATTGGCCTTCAATGCTCCATGTTAGCTCCAAAACTCTCTTTGACGTCATCATAGCCCTGAATTACTCCCGCAAAGCATAAAGTTCTCAATTAGAGCAATTTATTATCATTTAATGCTCAAACATCAATAAAGTGCAGCCAAGTTAGAGAGCAAATAATGGCTAAACTACATAATTATAGCCTACTATCAGAGTACAGAATTAAACAGCTGTAATTCTTGTTTTTTAGGCGGATTACCTCACTGTATTTATAAATACAGTCGCGAGAATACATAAAATATAACATTGTAGCAACGATATTTTGTAGAATTTAATTTTATTGAGTTAAATTAAGAGTGATACACGCTAATTGATCCTCCTTCTGTGATTAAACAGCTGGACTCCCTACTTATTAGGTGAATACAATGATAGTTCGATAGCAATGAAATTTGGTAGAATTGATTTTGTTGAGTTAAACTAGGAGTGCTACACACTAATTGATCATCTTTCCATTATTAAACAGCTGGACTCCGTACTTATTAGGCGAATTTCGCAACTGTATTCATAAATATAAAAGCGCGAATACAACGGATACAATCCTGTAACAACAAAATATTAGCTATAGAAAGTAAATATATATATGATAGTTGTTGGAAGTTAAAAGTCACTAAACTACGGTGATTTTTGAATATCCCTCTTATTTTAACCGGTAAGGTATTTATAGTACATGCTTTTAAGGGCTCCCACTAATATGTCCGTGGCGTGTAAAACAATTAACAATTATTTGTCAAATATGATCATTTGTGGGGCCGGTGTTTATTTGGTAACCCCGTTTTTTAAAATTTTGCAAATTTAGACCATTTTCTCCTTCTTCCTTCTTCGTCTTCCTCCCCCTAGTCCTCCTCCTTATTCCAGATGAGATTTAATTCAAACTTCAATCTATTTCAAGTGAAAATATATTGCATATTTGGGATCAGTTTCTATAATTTAGCTTTATCAAGCTTGTACAGTAGTAAAATAAACATTGATTATTACCTACATTTCTGATGGTATAGTCCAACATTTACGGGGGCCATGGAGAATTCACGGTGGCACTAAAATGTGACACGGTCATGAAGTTTACACAAACATATTGAGCAAACTACGGTACCTCAAAAAATAACCAGTAAAAGTATAATATATGCATAATTTATGTATTATATATGTGTAATTAATATATTAATGTCTAAATTATGTATATGGTTAGAAAAAATAAACAATAAATAAGGCAGGCTATTTGTGTAAATATCTCATATCAAAAATTCTACTGCATCATAGATACGTGCTGTATATGTTTTCTATAACAGCGGTTCGCTATAACATTAAAAAATTATTCGGAACAAACAATATTATTATAGAAATGTTTGAGTGTACTTTCAAATCTGTAATTACTAATTGCCTTTCGCCATGATTATTACCAACCATATATGATAGCAAAAATTCTTATAGCCCGTTTGGCCAAACAGAAAAAATCAGCTTATTTTGAAAAATATTTTTTTCTAATATGCTGTTTTCATAAGTACTTAGCAATTTATGTTATGCTAATTAATTTAAAAAGTACTTCTAAACAATAATTAATATTTGTCCAAACTTTTAAAAAGTGCGTCAAAGTGTATTTTTCTTAAAAGTGCTTCTCAAAAAGTACTTGTGCTGTCAGAAACATTTTTTTCTCCTAAAAGCTTGGCCAAACACTTCAAATTTGGAAAAAAAGACACTTTTTTTTTGCTTTGAAACTTTGAGAAGCTTAGCATATTTAATTTTAGTATTACACGGTGCCCAAGATACCTCAACAGCATTGTCTGAAGAATTTAGCCATTCAATAGAAGAATGACAATTGCACCTCTCAAGATTCAGATGGTGAAGACATCTCATGCCTATGATTCTAATATTTCAAGTCATCAAACCTCAACAAATTTTAGAAGACTGTTAACAGATTTAAGTCAGAAGAGTAACCTAAAAGAAGATCAGTCCAAAGAAAAACATAAAACAGCAGATGGTTGTATATAGATAGATCAGAGACAAAGTAACCAAAATCTGGAAGCTGAAAGATAATTGTATACGAAAACCTATCAGATGAAAGTCATCATATCAGAACACTAGAAACCACCAAAACCACACAAGACATCCAAGCAATAACTAAAAGATTCAGATACAAAAATAGCAGGAATTAGATCTCACTGATCCTTTTTCCCTCTCTTATGATCTCACTGATCTTAAGCAGCAATTGATGGCTTAGAAGCTGCAGATAGTCTAGACCTCTTCTTGGCCAAACTCTCGCTACGCTTTTCTCTTTGCTCCTTCAACCTAGTAGCAAGAAGCTTCTGGTATTCAGCTGCTTCTGACTTCGCCTTGGCAATTCTCTTCTTCTTGTCAGCAATTCTCGCTCTCTTTCTTTGCAAAGTCAAGGGTGTCACTAACCTTTGAATCTTAGGAGCTTTGCTTGCCTTTTTCCCTGTCCCCACAGATCATAATAATAACATTTTAGTGAAGTCCAAGATTTCCACTTCATTAGGCAGCAGACACAAACATACTTAAATTAATGCACTAATATCTAATGACAAGTAGCTATAAAAGTAAGGAACTTACCAGTTTTGGTTGTGAAATTTCTGCGGTATGTGTTGACATACTTCCTGACATCATCTTCCTTGGAAAGATTGAAGAGCTTTCTAATCTTAGAAGCCCTCTTGGGTCCTCTCATCCTTGGTTTTTCAGTGTCGGTCAGCCCAGGCAGATCTTTCTCTCCCTTCTTCACAATAACCAGATTCAAAACAGAAAGATCAGGACTGACAATGCATCCACGGACAGACTTCCTTCTGCGCTCTCCATTTCGCCTACCATAACCACGGAAGCAAGGGGTACCTGTTTCAAGTGTAAATGTTTAGGTACTTAAAATAACAGTTTTTAAAAAGAATCTTAAAACCATAGCTTTTGATGCAAAAAACAATTTAGGTGTGCCCATCAAGATCATTCTAAACATACCTCGGTAAAGCAAAAGACGAACACGGCCAGGAGTTAACACTCCTTGCTTCATTGGAAAACCTTGCTTGTCACATCCTCCCATAATCTTGAAAACGTAACCCTTGAACTCCTGCAAATTGAAAATAACAATTTTAAAAAGAGTTGATGAAATTTAATGATTTGAACCCAAAAATTACGGAGTAGAAGGAACAGAAACCTACATCTCCCAAGGCATCTCCGCTAACTTCCTGGGAGATCCTTTTGTCAAAGAAGGCTCGGCTGCATTTCAAGACTTTAGCTTATAGATAATGCTACTTCAAAATACATTATGAATGTATCAATATCATAAAACAAGGTTGGACATACATGTTCCAAGAAAATACAGAGGTTCGCAACATAAATCCATCAATTGACAGCTATCATGCTAAGTAAAAAATTATAATTATAACAACACGGAGATTACTACTATGGCTCATATAAAAATTAGTTAAGGTCAGCTATATCAATCCACTACAACGTTCATTCTGAACCATTTAGGCTCATTCATTCCAATGTTCAATAATTTGTCTTAAAGACAGAAAGCTAAATTCACACTAATCCTTCAGTATTATTATAAGCTCCACCAAAAGCACAATAGCTGGTACTAAAAGAAGTAAACAGGTTCACTAATCACAGTAAACAGGAATAAAGGTCTTACGATATCCTTTTTATTGGGCAATAATACGAATCAACCAATGAGACTGCTCTCAATGCTCGATCATATATTAATACTCTATAAACATTTTGACCATATTAACACGCTATAAACATTCAGCTCTATTTATGATCATTTTATGCCAATAATTAACAGTTTATCATTTGCAACAACAGCCAGCTCTCTAAAACAAAATTTTCTCTCAATCCCACACGTGTACTTACACGTATCATTAAATGAGAATGACTACTGATTGATTCTGTCTATAATAAATTAAGCTAGAATAAAACACACACTATACACACACACACAAACACATAAAGTTAGATTTAAAAATTAAAAATATACACACGCTCAGAGACACTATTGTCTTACAGTTTCTGGTCATCGTCGATTTCGAGCTTCCTCTGGCATCCAGTGGTGGGATTTGCGATGTTGAACTACAGAACAAATAACAAAAATCAGCTAAATATACTTAATAAACAGAATTAAGGAGAAAATTAGGGTTTATTTAGTAACCTTCATCTTCGGTTGAACTCGTAGGAGGCCGGGACGATGACGAAGTTAGCCTCTATTCGCTATTAGGGTTTTAAGTAATGGATATTTCGGTTTTTATACAAGATAGCTGAACTTGGGCCTTAGTATTTGGACCAAGTGTCAGGCCTCTATTAATGGGCTTCAGTGTTGGGCTATTGATCAGCTTTTCTGCCACCTGTATTTTTTTACTTGTTATAATGTTTTTGGATACACGGGAGAAATTTGTGGCTATTTAGTTTCTTATTGTGCCTCGTCTGCATCTTATGCCTTCTAAAGAAAAAATACTGAAATTTTATGCTCGAGATTTACTACATGTTTGTGAATTAATAAACTATTCATCGTTGGAGAACTTCGTTATTATATTATAATTCGAACTACATATCACGGGAAAAACTCAAAAATAGACAAATTTATAAGTGATCATTCAAAAATAGTCACACTTTTAAAAGTAATCGAAATTTAGTCATTTTTCATGTAAAGATAAATTTGAACGAAAATACTGTTCAAAATCCGGAAAATACTCCAGTATATTATACTGGAGTTTCAGCATAAGTATATTGGAACTCCAGCATATTATGCTGGAGTTCCAACATAATATAATGGAGTTCCAGCTTAAGTATACTAGAACTCCAGCATAATATACTGGAGTTCCAGCAAAGTATATCGTCCAGTGTAATATGCTGGAAGTTCATACACAGATATTCGAATCTCCAGTATATTATGCTGGAACTTTTCGTGTGTTGGAGTTCTAACATAATATGCTGGTGCACCGAACTCCAGTATATTATGCTCTGTTGCAGCAAAATAGTGGTTATTTTTTAATGACCTGACAAACATTGGCTATTTTTGAATAACCAGTTCAAAAATTATCTAGCCACGGCTTTTTTTACCAGTATCACGAGTTTGAATTCAATGGCCTCCTCATTTTTTTCCAATTAACTCTAGAGAAATAATTTAGTGAAGATTCTTTCAATAATAATTAGAGCTACGAAAATGGAAAAAATTTAATCCTCTTTTCTCTAAGCATTTTATGCATGTCTAGTTCTAGTGAATATATTAAATTTGCTACATTTTACTAACTCTAGAATCTAGATCTTACATCCAGACTAGGAGTGACAAACGGTGGGTTGGGTCGGATATGGTTCGAGTCGAAACGGGTAATGGAAAAAATAAATAAATTATCCGACCTGACCCACACGGGTAATAAACGGGTTAACCGGCGGATAAAATGAGTAACCATATTATCCATTCATGACTTCACATTAGCCTCAAGCTCTAATATGAATTTGTTGTCCCTTGCAACAGAAGAACATTACTGAAATAATTTTCCAATAATTGTATTATCCATATTTTACCCATTTGGTTACTCATTTTTCTAATGAGTAATTATCCATATTCGAGCCAGTTTAAAAAAGTCATTTATCCAACCCATTTTTAATAGGTTGATAACTATTATTTTTAACCATCTTGTCAGGTCTAATCCAGACCAATAGCTGATTTAATCTAGAGTTTTACTTGCCTTCATATATTTTTGTTATGCTTAGATTTTTCTTCTTTTCTTATATTCATCACAAATATTATTATATATGTACTCAATTGGAATAGTTTTTAAAAGGAAAAACCAAGTTTAAGCGTGATGTAATCTGATTAAATTATGACAGCAAGTAAAACTCTAGATTAAATCAAAGTTTAACTTAGTTTTAGAATTAGTGAAGACTCTTTCAATGATAATCAGAGCTATGAAAATTGAAGCATTTTATACCTTGTCTAGTTCTAATGAATATATTAAATTTGCTACACTTTACTAACTCTAGATGACCAATAGGCATAGCTGATTTAATCTAGAATTTTACTTGCCGTCATATATTTTTGTTATGCTTAAACTTTTCTTGTTTTCTTATATTTATCACAAATATATATCTGATTACGGACTCAATTGGAATATATTCCGAAAGAAAAAATTAAGTGCAAGTGTGATGTAATCTAATTGAATTGACGTAGCATCTCAAAAAAGTAAATAGCAAATTATTATCAACTTTTCTGAACACATTTTTATTTATTAAAAAGGATGAAAATGCCTTTGACAACCATTATAAAGTATTGAAATTACACATAGAAAGGAGTTATCATTTCAATCCAACAAGTCAACAACTTCAAAAACCAAGGGATAAGGGAGAGTGTCGTTTGTGAAAAGAAAAACAACAAAGGATGTAATCAATTTGGATAACAAATTGTTCAGTTTTTAGTTTTCATGTCAGACATCTGGACATCTGGTCAAGTCATCTATACATGTCATCCAAAGAGTTATAGTACAACACAAAAAACATATACAACCAGCAGCAATAAAAGTAAAAAAATTCAGTAGTTGATCCACATAGCTAAAAGAAACAATCATTTACAACTGCAGATTACACTTTGAGAAGGAAGTTTCAGACTCAACAAAGGATATCTGTGATTATGAACTTGATCTACATTCTGCTGGTTTTGATTCAGCATTTACTTCATCTGAAGCAGGGAGTTTCTCACTCAAAGCTGACAGCTCGTCACCTGGAGAAGCCAATGGTTCATCGCCTGGAGAAGCCGATGGTTCATCACGTGGAGAAGCCCCGGAGAGAATAGGTTTTTTAAGCTGTACTAAAATCATGGTCATATTATCGCATCCTTCCCCTCCAGCAGTAGGTGCTAAACACCGATCAAAAACTCTTTCACATATCGCTGAAAGCTTGGATTCCTACAAGTTAAACCTCCTAGGTCAATTATAGTTAAAGTCTCTCAACCAGATAGCAGCGCCTTTTTGGATGAAGAAAGAACAGAAAATTATCAAAAATAACATGATGCAAATTGGCTGGGGACTATTTAGCTGCCCTCAGCCTTGGCTGCATTTGTTAATCCAGTAAAGACATGAGAGGAGTGAAGGACAATTTACCCATTGAATCAGTTGAGTCATTACAAACCTAAGACTACGAATCAGTGCAATTATGGAAATTCAGGAACTCAAGGTAAAAATGATGAGCCTCCTTATTTCCAAGAAAATAATTGGAGTTCGCTTATTTCCTAGGTAACTATTACTTCAAAGAGTTTGAATTCCTAAGTGCCATCATATTACAGGGGGAGGGGGGGGGGGATTGATTTCCTACATTGGTATCTAAATACAGCGAGTGATTCACATTTTTCCAACAGAAAATGTAATAGGGAAGAGGAACTTTTCTTTTTTCTTTTTCTTTTCTTGGAAAATGCAGCGCTCCAAACAAATAAATCACATTTAAGCAAACAAAAGTTTGATTGCTTAATAAAAAGATGAGAGGTCAGAAAGCAAGCACATACTGCTCTAGATCTAAAACAATACTTTTTTTTATCTTTATACAAACAATTACTCATGCACAACGGGTGTTATCAATTTTTCATATTCTTTGAAACTGGAGGTGCAAATTAGTGGATGTGCCTTCTTATACTTGGTTCAACTTCAGCCTTATACTCTTTTAATAGCAAAGAAGTTCCATTTGTGGCAAATAAGCATGTTCCAAAATATGGCAAGCATGCATGGCAAAAAGATGTCATTTTGGAAGACAGAGTTGCAAAACGTTTTTTATGGACAATGCACTTCCTCACCTAGGTTTTCCACAGGTTTCACTTTTAGTGGCTTTATAATCTTTGGCCTTGGGCACCTCCATAAAGTGAATATGATGAATATCACATAACTCAAAGATCTCAATGCTACAGCTAACACACATATTTGAATTTTGTACTTAAGCATTAACCAATCTTAATGATACAGAATCATCATCTATCAGACTAACCGAGTTCAGCTGCTCATGTATAAAGTCCACTAATTGCTGGCTCGACATGCAGTCCCTGAAAAACAAGAAACACATACTAATCAGTAGAATTTATTTCTAACAATGGCGCAATGCAAGAGTGGTAGATGAGCCGAAAAAACACAGGATCAATGAAAAATGAGAACCAAGATAGAGTATTGTAAAATTGCTGAATACATTAGTCGAGAAGGAAACATAATCTACGCAAAAGGTGAAAGATCACTGGCCACCGCCCTATATTCTTTACATGAAGATCCTCATCCAAGCCAAGAGAAGATGTGCAAACACTCAGATCAATCATTTTACTATGTCCCAATCCCAACTAGTTTGGAATTGGCTGTATGAATCCCAAGGCATTTTGCTTTTCCCTCACCACTAGGCATGCAGAAACTTCGCCTTCTTAAAACGTCTGGAGGGATTAAGCTGGCAGACTCTAGAATAGATTGAAATGAGAGGATTATAGCTCAAATTTCAAATCCTCGCCCAGAGTTTGGTTCACGGGATTCCGCATCATAGAATAACTAGTCAATCATTCTATCTAATCCAGTGCAACACTTGGTTTAATATCAGAATAAAATTTTTAGTAATAAGTTACTTAAGTTAAATTGTTCTGCGTGAGAAAATCTTAAGTTATTTCTTTTGATATTCATTTTCATTCCATAACTACACAAAAAGGGTACATCCGCCGACCTCCAAAAGTCAAATTCTTCTTTTTTTAAGTTCAAAAACTAAATCCCAAGGAAACTTGGGAAAAGAAAACTTTGACAAAAGAAAGAAAATGGTGGGGAATATTCAAAAGCCAGATTAATTACAAGAAGAGAAAATATACAACCAATATATTCAAAAACAACAGCAACAAGAGGAAAGGAAAAAGCAAGCAAAAGCTTTTCAAATATGCTGGCTGGGGAAATGAAAAAACTGTTAGAGCAAGAAAAGGATGGAATATTGTAAACAAACAAAAAGATAAAACCGAAGAACTAAAAAGATGTGCATCCGAAATTTCCAAAAAGAAAAAATGAAATTAGCAAGCAAAATACTTACTCCTTTTGTCACAATTTCTATGGACTCTTTTCCTTTTTTTACTTCCCAAAAAAATGGGTACTTTTCTATATCTAGAAACTGTTTAATTTTTACAATCTCATTTTACCTTCAATAACACATTCTAGGAATTACTTATTGTCACTTTAGAAATACAGAGAACAAGACACCACATGGCCAATAAGAAAGAATAAGAAGAAGAGAAGATGAAGTAACAGGTCAGTCATCCTTCGCATTGAAAAATTGAATGCTGTCCTATTGATACTGAGGTTACTTTTGCTACTTTATGTAATTTAAACTTAAATGGAAAAAGTCTTTCTTTTAAAAAAAAAAATCGTGCGCTGTCACGTATCACCAAGCAAATTGGGATGGAGGGAAAAAAAGAAAAGAGAGGGCAGCCCGGTGCACAAAGCATCCTGCGTTCACGCAGAGTCCGAGGAAGGGTCGCACCCCAAAGGGGTGTGATGTAGGCAGCCTACCTGATGCAAAAAAAAAATCAGAAAATAAAAGTTTGAGAAAGAGATGGAAGCAAAGCATATTCTTGTTGAAGAGGCGGTTGCCATGCAAAGAGGTGGGGAGAGCAGGGAAAATCAAGGTTAGGCATGGGTTTAGGTTAGATGAGGGAGGGGGAGAAGATTCTGCCTGAATTGGTGACTTCACCAGTATAGTCATGACTCATGGGAAGAGAGGCGCACAGGAATGGAGTAGAGCCAGATCAAAGAGAAGGGGAGGAGGAAGGAGAAAAATGGAATAGCCTTTCCCTTCATCTTTCACATACACGGGGCAAATAAGTCATTTTCTCACTTATCAGTAGGACCCTATATTCTAATTCTTAACTCATACACTATCCCTTCATTATAATTCAATGGCATAATGACAATCCACTTTCATCTTATACGTGAACCAAATGACCCCTGGGCACAATTCTGAGAATCAGCTCAGTTACATCATAACAATTGCAGGTGTAGTGTCGGTCCTACTTGCAGTGGCTCTTTGGAGCAAACTATCTATTACCAGTACAATAGCTTGTCGTAGTGTCAGTCACTAATGACAGATGTAGGGAGCAAAAGGGTACACTATGAAACTCAACAAGATGGTCATTGTTATTAGAATCGGAAAGGTTAGCATGCATGATATTCTTTCAATTTGATATGATCTCTGTCTTCTTTGTTGTAATCTTAAATTCTAGCAGACTTTTCAAATTGGAAAAATAAAGAGTCTAGAAAGCATACCACACACCATCACAGGCTAGCACAATAAAATCATCATCATCACATAGTTCAACCTAATTAGAGAACAAAAAAAATGTTAGAATCTGTTCTTTAGAAATATAGGAGAAGAGGAAAAGCAATGCAGCATTAATACTATTTCATAATTCAGAATTGATCAGAACTTTTGATTTCTCAGCAATTCGTACCAATATTGTCCCTTCCATCCAAATCATAAAGTTAAATGTATCACCAAGAAAGAAGACCGATTCCAAACAAAGCTGTTCTTCTGTTGGATCTTCAATGCAACAGATTTACATTGTGGGATTTATCTTTGATTGACAAAATGGATATGCTTAATAAATACCTTGAAACCAATAGTAATGTACATCGAACTATAGACCTATGTTGCTCGGACTCTCCGAAAATGTGGCCGGATATGTGTCGGATCCTCCAAAAGTAGTGCTTTTTTGAAGGATCCGACACGGGTGCGGCTGCATTTTGGAGAGTCCGCGCAACATAGCTATAGACTGTGATATTGATAAGAAATAGTTCAACCGCATAAAATACAACAGGGAAGACTATTTCGAAAAGAAGCAATATCAATGATCTGGTAATCTTAGCTTATGAGCTATAGTTCGGACTTCAGTTCACGAGCACTTCCAAATCAAAGATTAGTTTGATTCTCATGGAGGCATAAGTAGGAACCTCACCGTTTCTGCCTCTACTTAGGTACTCGTCTCATTTATTGACATTGGGCAAGTGAGGGGTTTTCCTCGTGATAAAGTAGACTAAATCGAACATTTCCGTTTCCATGAATTGTAAGAAGCAGTTCTATGGCTTGTTCTTCTGGAGTTCTTTGTCCAAAAGAGTTACTATAAACACACAACTCCAATAAAATAAGGCCCCGATAGAGATCTCTGGAGACTCAATAGATATTACGAGTATTACATATACACCTGGTTGTAGCAGCATTTTTTAACCCCTAAACTACTAGAGTATTACTTCCACATACAGATGAAAATATAAGAGGCTTCAAAAGTTAAAGGAACTCAGTTCTGGAGGATCATAGTAGGCAGCATCTCAGATCAAACAATCTTCCTGGACACTCTTTGCATTTGATTCTTGTTTGATCCTTATGAACTATTTCATCTTTTCTCATCACATGGTTATTAACAACTGAGCTGACAATAATTACTGCAATAGCAGGATAATGAAATTTGATCAACAGTTGGAGTTCCATAGATAAACTTTATGATAAGTCGGAGCATCAATGATTGTTGGATTGACATTTGGCCACTTTCAGTTTCCAAAATTCGGCATGATTTACCACGGATTGCTATTTCTGAGTGTTGGTCATTTAGAGACTGTTCTCTTCCCTTTTTTTAGAAAGGAAAAAAACTGTCTCTAAATGGACAACACGCTGAAATAAAGACAGTTTTACACATAGAACAAAGAATATTGTGCACTATCCAATAGCATTAGAACTTCTCAGAGAATAGATATCATAACATTATGATCGAAGACATTGCACGATTTAAGGAACATACAATATTTATATCTGGATCGGCTGTAACAACTTGCTTCTCAGCTGGCAAAAATTTATTCTGCTTGAATTCCATGTCACCTGGAAAGAAGTTAAAAATATGCTAACTACCTCATCCAATAAATACTTTTCTTCCCATCTATTCCTAAATAACCAAAAGTTTAAATTGTGAATTTTCCACTTAGAAAATAGATCCTAATTACAGCTTCTATCTTGCTCCATTGCTGACATTGCGAACTGCATCTCAATTGGGTATTGTTTAAGCAGATTAATAAAGTTTCACAAACACAATAGCATAATACCTATAGCTCTTGCAAGATTTAAGCTACCATTAACACGTCCTGCATGGATGAAACCACCTGCTTTCAGGATCCTCTCTCTTTCAATCTCAAGATCAGGTTTGTGATCCCTTGATAGATTATACGCCTGCACAAAGACACGTGATTAAACCATAAAAGTTAACCAATGCATCATTGTGAGAACAAATGCATCCATGACTGCGCATGACAAAGTACGACCCAGCTCTAGCAAGTTCAGTGCCATGGCAAGCTGAGCTGTCCTGTCGGAACACAACTTCAGATACAAAATATCTACCCAAGGAGAAAAGTATAAGAAGGCAGGAAAGACAGTAATTAACTCGAAGATAGCATCCCACCTGGCCCTTCCGTGAAATCACACAACGTGAATCACCAGCATTCGCAACAATGACTTGGTTCTCTCTAATGATTGCAACACAAGCCGTACTTCCAGAAGTTGGTCCAGGAAAATCAGAGTGAGGCCCCTGATAACAGCAAACACATAGCCATAAAACAATCAATCAATGAGCACAACAATGGAATGCAGGTAGCTCCCGCCTCCCAATGTGCCACGAGAAATGACAGGGAATTGAAAAATTACGTGTCCTTATTTAAAAATTGATATGTCAACTATAAAACAAAAGGAAAGCAATAAATCACACTATATCCCAATTTCTGCACGTACCTCCTCAAAGGCCCAATCATCAGTATTGCCGTTTCCATCACCGTTTCTTGGAGACCATATAAGACCCTCTATCATACCCGTAAACTTGTTTAATCTATCCCCTAACGCAGCCAGCTCCCTCCATCCTCTCTGACCACGCATCATCTCATCCATTCTGCACCAAGAACAGAATAAAATCTTTCAACACACAGCTTAGCAACATAAAAGGCAATTAGTGATCTCATAATGCAAAAAATGCAAGCATGACGTAGATCTTCATACAGTTACAACTTTAGACCGTTTCATACCAAAAGATATCTGCTGGACGGTTAGGCAAGCTGAATTCATAGGATTATTAGCTATAAAATGGTTAATAACGGCCTGGGGAGTTGATATCATCTTAAGCAATTCACTTCTTCTTAACGTTCCTCAGTTTCTTGGCACTTCACAATTTCATTTTCTTGTAAGTACACTCTCTATTCTCCGTGTCAAACATGCGCACAAACAGCAATTAAGCTTATATACACTAGCATTAACGAAATAGAATTTCTTTCTTCGGTCTTTTTTGCACGGGTTACAGGGCAGGGAACAGAGGGATACGAAAGTATTGACTTCTCTTTTTATTTCCCCATATACTAGGTTATCCGAAGTAAAGTTGAGTCTTTGCTGCTTCGTCCGACCTATCTAGTCTGGTATTTACTATTCAATTTCAATATTCATAGAGAGGAGGAGAATTTTCTCTGTCTATATCTTGACCATAGCAATCTAGAACAGGTAGAATAGATCAAATATCGAAGGGAATAGACACGAAAAAGCCATAGCAAAAAGAAAGGAGGGCAGAGATAAACTAGTTACAGATTGTTTTTCTGCCAATCTAATCAAATGGTGTTAATCCAAAATAAGCGTTATATATCTGACAGATAACTTGGTCAGCCTAAATATATTGAAGTTTTTCATGCTTAATACATAATGTTGGGGCAGAATTTGACGGAGATTGGGACAGTCATGCAGTGAAAATCATACGATCCATGGTTTTAAGTGAGTAGGTAAATGAAGCCAGGTCTAACAGCTTAGATTACACCTTATTACTTTTAAAGCTTTCATTTTTGTTCCTTCTATCGAAGTAATGACTACCAATGCAACTTAGGTTTTCTATCTGAATGTCAAGGATGCGACGTGACAGCTGATAATCACCATTGGAGAACCAACAAAAGAACTTAAGTTTCTTTTGTAATAAAAAGAAGGCCAAATACCGAGACGGACCCTTAAACGTGGCTCCAGTTTTGATTTTGACACCTCAACTCAAGCTAGTACCTATTGGACACTCCAACTCCAATAAAAGTGTACCTATTGAACACCGCACGAAAAATATGTAAGTCAGTCCAGCCGCGTGAACTACACGTGCAGCGACGTGGCAAAATGGACGAATCAGAAAATGCCACATGGCTTTTGAATTCAAAAAAGATCCTTTGTGGAAGAAAAAAAAAGGAAAGAAAACAAAAGAAGAAACAAGACTTCTTCCATAACCCCATTGCAGCCGCCATCATGTCTCCAGCCTTTTAATATATACCACCACTCACAATTTTAAGGTTTCCCTAGACATCCCCATCCCAGACCCCGTTTGCTTCCAT
>ML254387.1:35492-46088 GCA_005239495.1 Nicotiana undulata | reverse complement strand
CCCCCCCCCAAATGATTTTCAAACTTTTTTTCTGCCGTCCCTCGCTGCAATCCCACCCCTCCCCCCACCACATCTTCCTCTTGCCAGACCCACCTTCATACCACAGACACGATTGTTAGATCCTTCTACCAATACAATTAATAACCTTTTTTTTAAATCTAACCAAAAAGAATAAATAGAGAAATGAGGAATGAATTGAAAATTGGTAAAACAGAAAGCTATGTTCTGCAGTAAAGAAGCTCTGGTCCCAGATCTTAAGGAGAAGGCAATAAGGATTTCGAAAAAGAAAAGATGACCGTTGTGAAATACAAAGAGAAAGGAGGATGAGCTTGGCCATGATAGTTAAATTTTTAGAATTCGCCGGAATTTTCATTACCGGCGAACAGTGGAGGATCCAGGATTTGGAGCTTCCGGGTGCCTTGTAGCTTTGAACGTCCATGATGTGTCCTGTCTATACATTGAGATAGAGTATATTTTGTCGGTTTGAGCAACTTTGGACTTCAGTTCGGGTAACTTATTTTTTTGGTATATAATATAAATCGATGGAACTGAAAAATATAGTACTATAGTTATGATGATAAAGCGAAGAACTGCAAAAGAAAATGCTATTTTAACTCTGTGAAAAAACAAATATTTAACTAATAAGAGACACAAAAAGAATGTCAAAAGTTAACAAATAAAGTAAGATAGTTAACAATAATTACAGAAGAAAAAAAAACGGAATACATAGAATGATAGAAAGCTTAACTTGATGTAGCAAGCCAAAAGGTTAAAAAAATATTGCCAGTGGGTTTAGATCCTTCACAACCAAGGTGGAATCTCCTACCCTTTGCTACTAGCACCTTTGTATCATCTGTTACTACGAGTGGCGCTTTAAATATATATATGCGATTTCTTACACACACACACATATATTTATATACACAGAGTTTCGACCGAAACTTGCGGGTGGCATACCACCCCCTTGGGCCTTACTAGATCTGCACGTGCCGGTGAACACTAGTTTGGCTGCCAGTGTTATTCTGTTCATGTAATGCCATGGGCAATTTATTTTTCTATTTTATTTGTTGTTCTTTTTGTTAGATCAGGAATTTTTTTTGCTATCATTATAATTGATTAGTGGATTATTTGAGTAGCAGTGGTAGTAGTGATTCTAGGGAGAGAGGAGGGAGAAGGAGAAGGCTGAGTTGGTCGTGCGAGAGATGAGGAAGGAGAAAGAGAAAGAAAAAATGTGATTTTTTGGAGAAGAAAAAGAAAAAATCTAATTTGAGACCCATTCATGCGCGGTGAAGAACACTGGTTTTGCAGTGTTCAATAGGTACTAACATGAGTTGAGGTGTCAAAACTGAAACTGGAGCCAAGTTTAAGGGGCCGTCTACGTATTTGGCCTAAAAAGAATATAAGGACTAAAATGCAGAAGCAGTCAACTAGGTGTCATCTATCAGTTTCAGAAGATATTAGCTTAAGCAGACAGGTAGAAATAATTCAATTCATCCATCCAAAAACCATACACCATGTTAATATATAAAGACAAAAGGCAAACTGAAAGTCGGGAATAAGGTTGACATGAATCTTTTCACATATATGGAAACTCCATAATCGATACTAAAAGATGCGGCAGAGTACAGTTTATAATTAGCCAGTTATAGAACCAAAACTACAAGAAATCCACCTGAAAAAGGCTCTCTGGACTGAAGTTCCAATATCTCCATGCAGATATGCTTCATGCTTCAGCACTTGCTGATGTAGATACTTGGCACAAAATTTAGCAACAACTTTACCTGAAATGTATAAATGGTTCAATTATTTCATATATAACAAAGGTAGCATATTGGTTATGCAAGACATCTTTAACAATGCACAGTACTAGCCTAATTTATCTTTCTAGTGCACCAAAAGTTACAGAGATTAAAGTGACCATGGTTTAAAAGGAACTGTCGAGTGAAATAAGAGCGTCTCCCCTGAACTCTAGCCAACAAAGTAACCTCCAGTTTTCCAAAACAGATATACTACAATTACATAAAACCAAAAAAAATTCCTAGACCATGGTTTAAAAGGAACTGTCGAGTGAAATAAGAGTGTCTCCCCTGAACTCTAGCCAACAAAGTAACCTCCAGTTTTCCAAAACAGATATACTACAATTACATAAAACCAAAAAAAATTCCTAGACCATAAGTTGAACAAATAAAAAGCAGAAGACTGCAAATTTACAGGGACTAAAGTGACCATGGTTTAAAAGGAACTGTCAAGTGAAATAAGAGCTTCTCCCGTGAACTCTAGCCAACAAATTAACCTCCAGTTTTCCAAGACAGATATACTTTAATTACATAAAAACCAAAAAAACTCCTAGACCATAAGTTGAACAAATAAAAGCAGACGCCAGCAAATTTAGATGGGAAATATACAAAACATTCCACTGAGCATGTATAACAAGCTAAACACCACCCAATGTACAAATGCCATTCTCACCAAAGGAACGTCACAACATGAAACTGATAAATGGACTTTGGGCCTAACTCAACCCCCAAAAGCTAACTCAAGAGGTGAGGATAGCTCAAGTCCATATAAGGAGACCACCCATCCCCTTCATTGTCTACGTGGGACTCAACACCCCCTCTCACGCTCAGGACTGGACATCTGGAGCGTGGACAATTATGGGGGCCCAACATCGGAAAATCGGGATAGGTCCTGTTCTGATACCATGATAAATAGATATTGGGCATATTTCAACCCCAAAAGCTAGCTCAAGATGTGAGGATTGCCCAAGTCCATATAAGGAGACCACCCATCCCCTTCATTGTCGAGGTGGGACTCAACAGAAACATCATCCATCAGCAAATTTATCTCATAGTATATCCAAACAAGCAGGATATCTTCAACACCATTAAAAACATAATTCATCAAAAGAGTATAAGATAATTATATGTTAGCAAGACCAGATATATCTCTAGGATATACTTTTAAATGGACAATATCATCTATTTACTGAAGACATGAATAGGATAGATGTCATATCATAAATAATTCATTTAGAGCGGATAACCTCGTAAGCTAATATTACCTTAACTCAACCACACATGCTTTAATTATCAAATTTGTCAGATATCTGAAAATAAAGTTTTCCCATTTAATGATGCATATATAGTCACTGCCTACCTCCATGACCATCATAGACACCAAAAAAGGAAGTGGAAGCATCCAAGTCAGTAATTGCTGCATGCTAAATAAATGAGGGCAATAGTTAGATCAAAATAAAGTTCACATCACACATTAAGCTGAATCTTTCCATAGCTTATATACTATGATAACACACACGCTGAGCATGTATTGCAAAACAGAAGCATACATTACATATGAAAGGTACTCCCAAAGTAGCTACAATACATGTACCAAACAAATATAAAGCACAATAAAATCATCGTTTAAGCGGATGTGAACTCCCCCTTCCCAACTATCACATAATACAACAACAACAACAAAAAAAAAAACGAGGCCTTTGATCCAATTCTTTTTTACATAATGAAATGAAAATCCAAAAACCGGGGAATCCATCAGTCGGATAACAATTTTTTCTAGTAGCACCCACGACAAAATGTCCGGAATATACATCTTTTTTTGGGACGGAGGCACGCGTGCTAAAAAAACATCAACTTGGGCTCCTTCTTCTTTGTCAACGCTACTAAGGACCTATAGGTTTGCCTACTTTACTTATTAAAGATAATGAGAATGGGGTTATTCAAACAAAAAGGAAAAGGCCCTACTTAGTTGACTGACAATGACAAAGGCTTGTGAAACTAAGTAGGGTCCCACAAGTGGGGGGTCTAGGGAGGGTAATATGTACGCAGACCTTACCCCTACCTTATGACGGTAGAGAAGTTGTTTCCGAAAGACCCACGGCTCAAGAGAAGTGAACAACTATCACATAATAGAACATCCTAAGTAATCTAATCTTTCCACAAAGAGATTCTTCCAACTATCACTTATTTGGTTCTTTATCTCCTTTCGTGGAAGGTCTTAAACAAGTAGTTTGGGTTGCTAGAAATGGTTAAGAATCAGGAAAACGCAATCGAGAACTAGCACACTACAAAGTAGTCAGACAGTCATAAATTCCCAGCTTATAACGAGTTGATTAGTTCTCATAGAGGAAGTACAGAAAGAAAAAGGAAGTTTGTAAATACTCCTATATAGATAGAAAACTCCGTGAGTACTGATTGTGCCGAATTACATAACTCCAGAGAAAAAGAATGGATAGAGCTATGAGAATCAAACAAAGCTTAAAGGAGTCCTTTATTCAATGGAGATGATTATACCGAGGGTCTATCGGAAACAGCCTCTCTACCCCTTGGGGTAGGGGTAAGGTCTGCGTACACTCTACCCTCCCCATACCCCACTTGTGGAATTTTACTGGGTTGTTGTTGTTGTTGTTGTTGATTATACCCTTAACTCATGGTCTCATGCATTACGATCCATAATAACACAGGCTACAAGCTAATCTTTTCCTACACCGAAAGCTGTAAAAAAGCATAGACTATTAGAGTGTGTGTTTCCTCTTTTAGTATTACAATCATTTTACGTTTTCTACTTTTTCTTTACGACGGTGGTGTCAGGTCCAGCTTGCGCGCACCTCATCCATTCCACCGCATACCTGCTATATCCTACCAGCACAGATATCCGGTATCTCTTCCTACCAAGGCTTTAGCAAATGTGAAGAGATCACCTACTTTTTTTGTCGCTGCTAGATTTGACCCTGAGCCCTCATGGTTCTCCATCCAATTTATTAACCACTAGGCCACACCCTTCAATTTATTATGTATCAAACCATAGGTATTTCATTGGTTCATAAAAGTAAACACCAAACTAATCAAAGATACCCAGAACAAAGATATGTTGATAAAAATCATTTTGATTTGCTTGTTCCTGAAAATATTTTATGGTCTAGACGTCGTAGAGAATTGAGAATTCGAAGTTTTTTTAATTCCTTGAATTGGAATGGCGGGTGCATTAAAATCATTTTTCTTATGGCATAAATACACTAACAAATCACTGAATGAGAAAATATGATTTCTTTTATTTGACAAACTTACATACTACAATATTTTTGCTAAAGTAGATGGGATCATTACTGATTACTCACAGCATCTTCCATAGTTGCTCGCCATCCTTGCATTGATGATAAACCATATCTAACCTTAACATTCTCACCATCTTCTGAAAATTTCTCTGTTTTCGGAGTACTCAGGTATATACCCATCTCCTTTAGCTGAAATGAGAAAAGAGAAGCAATGACATAATATAAGACCCAAAGATTCATGAACAAAACTCTCTAGACAAGTGGATAGCAACGAAATTTACCGGAAACCGCTGATTCAGAGTGGTTAGCAGAAGCTCTTAGTGCAAATCTTCGATTATAATGATAAGATAAAAGCTGCACTAGTGCAAAAGAATTAAAAACGATTAAAAAGGAGGGGGGAAACAGAAGAAGAACTCATTCTGCAGACAAAAATGTGTTAACGATATGTCAGAGATGATTGACTGATTATGTGATTTCTTTAAAGCATGATTGCAACAGAAGCAAACTTCTAAGACTCACAGACTGCACTCCTGCCTTGTCATCTTTGAAACACCTGGTATTGCTTTCTTTCTAGATAGTCCATAGAAATTAATGCTAACTTCCACCACTTTTGTTGTACCCTTCGGATCCGAGAACCAATGCAGGCAGCAATTAATTCGCTTTAAATGCCACTACCCAATGAATAGCCACCACTGAACTTAACACACTCCAAATATCTTGAGGGACGTCAAGATGGAGCAAGAGATGATTGACTCATTATGTGGTCTTATAATGCATTGCATCTGTTAGACAATCTTCTTCTAGCCTTATCTTATGAGGTTTAGATTCTCTCTCACACTGTTTGAGGAGTCAATACTTGATAGTTCAACATAAAAGGTCAAAGCAGCAACCAAAAGAAAGAAAACTCGAACTATTTGGGTACTTGTCTCCAGGTATCTAACTCTAGCATACCTCAAATGTATCATATGTTGCTCGGACTCTCAGAAAATGTGTCCGGATACGTGTCGGATCCTCCAAAAGTAGTGCATTTTTGAAGGATCCGACACGGGTGCGGCTACATTTTGGAGAGTCCGCGCAATATAGAATGTATCTAAGGAACTCTAGGGCATTTTGAAGCTCAAAGTCAGTTGCAGAATTGTTCACTTCATTGATTATTTGATTCTGTAGTATTCTATATCAAGTTTACTCATAAATCTTGTGGATGATTATACATGGATTCTTACTGGAGCCTACAGGCCTATAGATCATTCTGTTACTCCTTTATGGGAAGAGCTTTCTGATTCACAAGGTTTGTGGTCTAAAGACTAAAGCTTGGTGCATTGGTGAGAATTTCAACATAGCTAGGTTCTTTTTTTAATGCATGGGAAGAAGGAGAATAATGCAACAGCGAAACATTTCTCTATTTCGACTCGGATTGGAAATTGATTCATCCTCCTCTTAGTAGAGGCAATTTGACCTGGAGAAGGGTATGGACTTGACAGGTTTACCATCTCGACTGAGCATGATGAGAAGTCCAGTGATAGCTAGAAAATAATAGTACGAATGTCTTGAACAATTGATTTCTTTCACATCCAGCTATAACAATGAGTAATTTTTTAATTTCTAAATGGAATGGCCAAAATCCGCACTTCTACACCAAAAACAGCATGTAATTAAGCAATGGGAAGCCACCCGGGCCATTTGTTCATAGAGTGTCAATTCAAGAACAAGGGAAAGAAACTGATTACAAGTTTTACATTTCTTCAATGAAGTACCAAATTTAAATCTCTTTGAGACTTGACCACGCTAAAACCCATAGTAGAACCAAGAATTCTATTTACCCTGCATCCCATTATATCAAAAGATGCAACCGTCCATGCAAACAATCTCTAATAATCATAATCTTGGTAGAAAAAAGAAAAGTACTAACGATGTATCAATCATCAAGTTTTCCAGCACACTAGAATTATGTCAAGGGTCTAATAGAAGGAATTTGGGTTTAAGGGGTATTTCAGATTATTGATATAAAATGCTTAGTTTTCCAATGGCTATAAATTGAAATTAGGAGGATCTGCTAAACAACTTGAAAGTAATGAATTGTAGATAAAGCAACATACAATGACAACTACATTTCTTTTCCTTTTGATTTTTATTTTTTTCAAAAATAATGGTGGGTGTCTAAGCCAGCTTTTGCACACCTCGATATTCCACCAGGTACCTGCTAACTCCCACCAGCACAATAGGAGGTAACTCTACCCACCAAGGCTTAGGCAGATCGGAAGGACAACCATTTATTTTTCCTTCTTTTTAAAAAAAATATATTTTATAATGGAGGGTGTCTTGACTATTCCACCAAGTAAGTACCTGCTACTCCTATCAATACAAGTACTAGCAACTTCTTCCCACCAAGCTTAGGCAGATAGAAAGAAGGACTACTACATTTCTATTTTCCCTTTGTTTTTTGTTTTTTGTTTTTTGTTTTATAATGGTAGGGTCTGAGCCATCTTTTGCACACCTCCACTACTCCACCGGGTATGTGCTAACTCCCACCGGCACAGGTACAGGTAACTCTGTCCACGATTTAGGCAGATTGGAAGGACAAGTATTCCATTTCTTATGGAACATTATCGGAACTTAATAGCCACTATTCACAGGTGAAGTAAGTAAGCCGGCAAAATAACTAGTAAAAATCACAAAGAAACTACATAAATCGGAGTTCAATGTTTTTCTTTACACAATGGAATGCTCGACTGAATTTTCAATTCGTATTTTACCATAATAGTTAGCTGTTATGTATAAATCAAGAGACAGAGAGGGGGCGGCGGAACTTACGAGTGGATTTCGCCGGAGAAGGAGATCGGAGGACGAGATAAGTGGCCGACGGGAACTAGTGGTCAACTTCGCCGAGGAAGAAACTCCGGCAGAAAAACAATAGAAGGAAATTCTGATGACTACTTTTTACAATGACTGATCTTTCTGAATATTCAGGAACAAGAATAAGATAGATTAAAGTATAATCAACCTAATATTTTTCTTATGAAACACTTTACTCTTTTCTCAATTATATTTTGTTTCACACTATGTCACTTTTTCCTATAAATAATTGGCGTGATACATTCGAAACACCTAAAGTTGGCACGATCTTTCATTTAGACACTTAAACTAGACCTCTTTTCATCTGAACTCAATCTTAGGCAATTCTCATACCAATTAAACACGTTTTTCGCAGGTGGCATATAGCGTGACTTTAAACCTATTTAGGCGCTTGAAACTTTCCACAAAGTGATTTTTCCTTTCCCAATTAGACACATAACGGTAACATCCATCCACCATTATTATTTAAACCCTAATTCCCTTCCCAATTATTAGAAAACCTATTTGTTCTCTTCTCTTCTTTCTGAGATTTCTCCAGCAATTCTCAAACAGAATTCTTGTCAATTCTTTTCTTCTCTTTTTTCTCTCGTTTCTGTTCTCTTGTTGGTGTCAATTAATTTCTTCTCTTCTCTTCTTCCTCTCGTTTATGTTGTTGTCGTGTTTATTAATGTCGAACTTATCGGAATCGGCGAACTCGTCAATGTCACCTTGCCCTGCCGCTCGAATGTGTAAGTGTGGTGTTTCTCCAAAGATGAATACTTCTTGGACCCAATTAAACCCAGGTCGTAGGTTTTTTGCTTGCAAAATTGTAAAGGTAAATTTTTGTTTATAATGTGTAAGTTCTGTTGTATGGATCATTTTTTTTGATAAAAATTGATTAAAAGTGTTTTGTGATATTTGTAGAAAAAGGGTGGATGTGATTATTTCTGTTGGTATGACGACGAGATGCCTACGCAAGCGAAGAAAATAATTTGGGGTTTATTAAAGAGAGTAAAAGCTTTTGAAGAGGAGAAAGTTCGAGCAAAAAGAAGACGGATCATTTTGACGATTGTTGTTGTATTGTTGGTCGTTTTATGGAAACTGTAGGACTGATGTACTTTGGTTGTTTTAGGTGTTGTTGGTTATCTTAGGTGTTGTTGATTAATACGTAATGTTGGTGCTGTTACTATAAACTTCCGTTGTCAAGATGTTGTTGTAATATTCAGCTTTTGTTGCTATAAAATTCAGTATAGCTTAATTTTGTTACAAACTTCTGAATTTTGTTATAAACTTCTTCATTTTGAAACTGCTATTGTAATATACAGTTGCTGAAGTTTTAAACTGCTGTCATATACAACTTTAAAACNAAACAATGCTTTAGCGGTAGGAGCGGAATCCCCTTTTGGTTTGGAAGGTTGATATAGCAGAAATTCTAGTTTTAGACCCCTCCCTATCGGTCCCAGAAACAGGCCTTCAAACGCGTTTTTATGGCCAATGCTGAGATTCTTTAGTTCGACGACCCAGGCTTTGTCTCGGAATGCTAAGATTGAGAACACTCCTAGCCCCACAGCTCTTTGACCTTCCCTCTGTTAAACAGCTCAGCGACTTGGGAAAGAGCTTGCCCACTGCACACTGATTGATCCGATAAAGCAAAGCAACCTGGCCCACAGCTCTTTGTGTTGGGGCTTGATTCCCAGCATCTGCTTTAACTTTAGCCATATCGAAAGGCTAGAGCTTTTAGAATGAACAACAAGGCTAATGAACAGACTACTTACGAAGTTAAAGAACTGTATAATTAATGAACAACAAGGCTAATGAACAGACAACTTAACAACAGCAGCATAACAAGACTACTGAAGTTCATTACAGCAGCAACATAATTAAAAAGTTGTATAATGAACAGACTTAATTACAAAACAGCAGCAGATTACAACATAGTACTTAATTACATTACCAGATTGTTAATGAACAGAATACTTAACCAAAAAAAACAGAACATAAAGACTGAAGTTGTTGCTATATCTACTAATTATGCAGCCAAAACAAAATAAGGCTGAAGTAGTTGCAGCCTAACATGTACCCAAAAAAAGTTTCTAAGATACAATTGAATACAACCAAGTTCTTTCAGAAAATAGATCCCAAAATAAGTTCCTAAGATACTACTTCTTGCTGACTTTTGACTTCATCTGCTGCAATTGAGAAGTTGTGATAGCATCTTGATCCTTCCAGCTAAAACTTCTAGCCTTAAAACCAAGGTCAATTCTTGTTGGAGCTGCACTCTTATAAGATGAACCACTTGCAATAACTCGTTGGGTTGATGTTTCGGGCTGCAGTTTGCCAAATAATGAACCACAATGAGTAAGTTATTCTAAGTCATATTATAGATGAAATATGTATGAATATATACATTTAGTATTTGAGTTCCACTTGCAGCTGTGTAGATGCCAAATCCAACATTTCTGGACCTTTTTTCTGCTCCTTTTTCAACATCTTCTTTACTTGCACCCCTTCCTCTCTTTTGGCCGGTAGTTGTTTTACTCTTTGGAGGAAGTTGACTACCTAATCCTCTTCTAGCAGGCCTGCTGGAATCTGCTGAACTTGGTGCTGGTTGGCTTGAGCTTCTAGCTTCATTAACCCTTCTAACCCTTGTTGTATCAAAACACACAGAGTTTGTAGGTTGGCTTGAGCTTCCA
>ML254387.1:0-35473 GCA_005239495.1 Nicotiana undulata | reverse complement strand
TGGTAGTTGTTTTACCCTTTGGAGGAAGTTGACTACCTAATCCTCTTCTAGCAGGCCTGCTGGAATCTGCTGAACTTGGTGCTGGTTGGCTTGAGCTTCTAGCTTCATTAACCCTTCTAACCCTTGTTGTATCAAAACACACAGAGTTTGTAGGTTGGCTTGAGCTTCCAACTGCATCAGGTTGGCTAGCACCTTGTGAGATTTGGCTACCTTGCTGTGAAGGCGTCCAATTTTCATCCTACATAACATTGAGCAATAGATTACATAACATATTACTACAACATATTACATAACATAATCATATGAACAACAAGAAACATTTACCTTACAATATCTTTTGTTATGTCCTTGTTGATGGCACTTGGAACATGTCATTTTCACTCCACACTTGGACATCTTTCCATATTTCTTTTTTGGTTCATCTTTCCCTTTTCTTCTGTTCCTCTGAGGTCTACCAGGCATGGGTTTAGGTTTTGGAGGCTCTATCTTAGGATTGTTGGTTTCAGGCCACATCTTCATATTTGTCATAGGTTGGATGAAATACGTGTATGCTTTTAAGAAGGTATCCCTCTTATACCAATGCTCTACAGCATGTTCAGGTTCTTTGTCTATGTGATAGTATGCAAGAACAGCATGTTGGCATGGAATACCCATCAACTGCCAAGCTCTACAAGTGCACACCTTATCAGTCAAATTAACTACATGCTTATGCACTCCTTCTCCAATCTCAAATCCAACATCAGCATTCCAAAGGACATTACATTTTCTAGCAAGCTCTTTGCTATCCTCTAACAATAGCCTTGCCATAGGTGATATATCAGATATCCAAGTATCAGCAAATTTCAACATATCCACTTGCCTAGTCATTATTTTTCTTCTAATCTCCTCCAACATAGTTATAATTGATTTATGTCTAGAAGCTAAAATCCATGAATTAAAGGTCTCACACATATTATTTTCAACAACATCGCACTTGGAAGGCACTTCAAAGTAAGCTCTAACCCATGACTTTTTTGGATAATGTAACAAATCCCTACAAATATCCTTACCAAGTTTGTCCATTTTCTCAAGCTCCTCCTTAAACTTAACTTCATAACTAGATTTAGAGCACCTCCAAAATTGTTTTCTCCTTTCCTCTCCTTTCCATTTCTTATGCCAATTAGACCAAATATGCCTAGCACACATCCTAAATTCAGCATTGGGTAAAACTTCATTCAAAGTTGCAGCAAATTCCTAACCAAAACAGAATACTCAATAACTTTACCAAAAAAACAACAGGACCTAAAATTATGCTAATGAACAACTAACAGATTACTAAAAACAGCAGCACCTAAAACAACAACAACAGAACACTTAACCAAAAAAAAAAAAAAAAACTTAACCAAAAAACAGCAAACTTAGTAACTTAACCAAAAAAACAGAAAAAACAGAAAACTTAACAAAAAAAAAACAGAACACTTAACCAAAATAACATAATATACAAAAAACTTAACCAAAAAAACAGAATATACAAACAACTTAACCAAAATAGAATAATAATTACCTTTTGCATATCTGCCATCACAGTCAATCCTTCTCCAGTTCCTAATTGCAAATCATCTTTCAAGTAGTTGATGAAAAAACTCCAACTATGTTTCGTCTCCTGGTCCACAACTGCCCATGCTATAGGAAACATTTGTTGATTTCCATTCTTGCCAACAGCAACTAGAAGCTTACCTTTACAAGCACCCTTTAAGAAACAACCATCAAAACCTATGATTCTCCTACATCCTCCTAACCAACCTTTCTTCAATGCATCAAAGCACACATAAAAGTAAACAAAGAGATTTTTCCCCGCTCAGTTTCACTGTCCATCCTTACCCAACATGAACTACCAGGATTGGTCTGTTTTATCATATCAGCATAATCACATAACCTTGCAAACTCCATATTACAATCACCCATGGACTCTCTGAGAACACGCAGTTTAGCCTTATAACAAATTGTCTTGTCAACATACAATCATAGCTTGTCCCTACACAACTCATGTATTTCCCATATCCTAATGTGGGGCTGCTTAGTTATTTCATCTTTGAATTTCTTTGCAACAAACTTTGAAGTGCACAACTTATTCTTGTTTGAAGTATCACATTTGTGTATTGGGTAGTAGTTCTTTACTTTAAAATCACCTGAATCTCTATCTACACAAGCATAACACACCCATTTGCATCTCTGTGATTTACACTTAGCCCTCACCCTATGTGGTTCATTTGGTCTCAATTTAATTTGCAAGTTGTACTCAATTGCATAATCTGCTAATGCTTTCCTAAACTCTATAACATTCTCAAAAATCATCCCAAATTCAAATATAGCAACTTCACAATCAGGATCATACCTGACTTTTGTACTCCTCCTTCTTGCTGGTATATCAACACCAGGAATAACTTCAGGATCTAACTCTTCTGAGCTATCTTCACTATCAGCCTCTGAACTATCAATAAATTGCTCATCACCACTTAATCTACCAACACATCTTGAAGTCTTGTTTCTTCCAATATCCTTAAATCCTCTGTCAATACCTGCTTCTCCGAGTGGTATCTCCTCTGTTGCAATTGGTTTTTTCCTCTGCTTTCCCTGCCTCTTGCTCCTCCTTTCAGCCCTTAAAGATCTCAATTCATCATCAACATCTAAATCATCATCTTCAGGAAGAAAATCTTCTTTTGAGTCACTACTCTCAACATCTGATGGCACTCCATCTTCATCAACATTATGGTCTGGTGGTTCATCTCCATCAGCAACATTTACAGTTGGTTCAGGAGAATTCTGAGTTGGTTTAACATCATTTAAAGTTGGTTCAATAGGCGGCTCAATAGGTGGTTCATCAACATTGTGAGTTGGTTCAGTAGGCGGCTCAATAAGTTCTTCAGTATTTATATTACTCCCAGGTGTTGCCCTAGCTTTAAATTGGTCATTACCACACCCACCTACTTCTAGCCCACATAAAAGACCAACATTTTCTTCGAGCACTTCAGGCTGACTCACCACATGACGCAAATAAACATCCAAAATATCACCATGTTTTAAATCTTTCACAAATTCATATAATTGAAAATCAGAATAGACTTTGATAAATTCACCATCTTTTTTCTTTTGACAATAAAACCCTTCGACAGCTGCATACGCAAGGTCTTTAGCATAAGCAGACAACTCGACAACACTAAAATGGTCTTTATCGATAGCAACAACAAAGGCATCTAATTCCCCTTTGTATATTGGGATAGGTTGCTCGATAAATGTACCCCCGTGGTGAAAGTGAGTTAAAATATAGTCATCCTCCATAATATTCCCTTACAAAAAACGACAAGGGACCAACACAAAAGAAAACCCCAAAAAAAAACCTAGCTTTATCAATAACTTACAAATAAAGCTCTAGCTGTAGAAATAGAAAATAAGGAGAGATTGGACCTTGAAGCGTTATAAATACAGTGAGAAATCACTAGAACCACTACATTCCAACACCATTGACGGAAAGAAGAAGAAGAAGCTTAACGGTGGGAGGGTAAAAGGAACGGGGGTGGTAATATGTTTAGAAGGTTATGTTTAGGGCTAATAATATTTGTATTTTAGTGAAAATAACACTAAATAGCTGAGGTGGACGGTGAGGTGGACAAGAAAATGAGGTGGCACGATTTATTATTGTTAATTTTTCCACATAGACTGCGAGTGCATAACACGCACTTGGTTAATTAATAAGCCAACAAAAAAAGTGTTTAATTGGTATGAGAATTGCCTAAGATTTGAGTTCAGATGGAAAGAGGTCTAGTTTAAGTGTCTAAATGAAAGATCGTGCCAACTTTAGGTGTCTCCGTATGTATTTGGCCTAAATAATTCTATTCCATTGTAATTGATATCAATATCAATAAATAAGTTTCTCTTTACTTTTCTATGCAATAGTTTTCATCTTCTCTTATTGTTTCATAACACATAGAAGCTTTGGGATTGAGCATAACAATTGTCAATTGTTCCATGAACTTCCTTCGTGATTAAATTCTGGATTTAATATAAGTATTTTACTTTATTTTTCTGTTTTATTCTTAAAATTCTATAATTTGATTCTAAATGCAAGCAAAGACAATAAACTATTATTATAACTCTTATAGAATTTGCAAGAAATTATAGACACCTGAAGTGGTAAAATTCATATGCCTTGCCATGATCAAATTCATGCATGATTGTGGGCAAAGAAGTGGAAACATGTCCCGTTGAATTTGCTTCATTCTCATTCCCCTTGAGAGAATGTGATAGCAAAATGTGATAAGTCTGAAAGAAGACAAAATTATTATACCGCGAAGGTATCAATGGATGTGGACGTGGCAATAGACGAAATTACAATTGTCACCATTTTGGTAATGAGGATAATAAGGATTCTCAAAATAATCTTTCACTCTTTGAAAGTAATATTTGTCATCGATTTGACATGATATTTTGGAAAGCACGTATAGATGATTATGGTCCATTCATGATGTGAGTGTGACAACATCTGATATATGAATACATATTCATTCTTGGAATAATATGAACGTGCTAGTAGTAGTGAATATACCACACTCACCTCTAGAAGGAGGTTTGAGATGATATAAGAACATAATGTCATTATTATGGCATGAATGGTCATTGATCACGTATCTATGATTATGCCAAATATTTTGGTGATGTGATTATTAAAAGACAACGGTAATGCAAGAAATAGATCTTGCATATAGTTTTGACAGTGACCATAATGGTATAACTTTCTCCTTAAAAGTTTATTCCATATAGATGTTGATGAATATGTGGTACTACAAAAGTAATTGAGAGCTCTGGAAGAGCCAATTATTACTATTTAGGAGAAATGCAATTGACTATCATGTCAATTTATTGTGTTGTAGTAAGTCTCAAGGAAACTTATTGAGTTTCTAAAGTATTCGCGAAAGCAGTTGGTTATATTGAGACCATAAATAAAGGAAAGATTAAATATTTTCTATTACTACAACTTGTAGCGGGGTAATATGTATGTTAAAGTTACGCGCTTTATTCTCCAGTTTGTACTACACAAATAAAAGACTACCATAATAAAGTGGATGTTTATTGATATAAAAACCCATATCACAATAAATTTGGAATTTGTTGATAATTGCACACGTCTTGGTATAAACCTGAGCTTTATCAATATTGATAATTTATCTAGTTGGCATCATCAGTTTAGCCATATTAATTTAAGTATGATGTGCAAAAATGAAAGAGAATTCACATGGGTAAATATTAAAGAATTAGAAAGTTCTTTACGAATTCTCTTATATTGCTTGTTCTCATTAATTAATAGACCAACTAAAATTGGGATTCAATCCCATGAAAATGCTGGAAATATCAAAGGTGAATATGGGCCCATTCACCTGCTATGTATACCACATAAGATGCATCTATGAGATGGTTATATGTGCGATTATTATTAACCCGCAACCTGATGCTTGCGAGGTAACTTGTTCAATAATTTAATTTAGAGCATAATTTCCAGATTTTCTATTCACGATAGTTTATCTTGATAAGTTGATTTACATCACAGTTGATTTAGCAAAATAATTTATTGAGTGCCTCCGCTTAATAGCTAAATTATTGCTTATGAGAACAAAGTTATCTATATCAGTTAGATATATATTATATACGAAAGTATATTACATTCTCCCTTCAGGGTTAGGAACCAAATAATTCCATCTTATTATTATTAAAGTGTGGTGTATATTTTGATTAACACAATAACGCACAAAGATGTGTTCCCAAAGTTGAGGAAGCAAGTTGGTTTTTCTAACACGAGGGGGAGAGATGATAAACATTTGAGAAAATGTTACGTGGAATGAATTATCAATTATCTATAAGAAAAATAATGTGATAGCGAGGATTTTCAAGGTGAAACATATTCATTGAAGTTAATATGGATGATTTATTCATCAAATCTCTGCTGACGTCAACCTTCAAGAAGTTAGTGCACAAGATTGGGATGCGAAGGCTCAAGGATATGTATTGATGCTCTTATCAGGGGGAGTTAATGCGCGTTGCACTCTTTTCCCTTACAAGGTTTTGTCCCACTGTGTTTTCCTTGTAAGATTTTTAACAAGGCAACCAAAAGGTGCATTTCTAAACATGTGTATTCTTTTTCTTTTTCTTTTTCTAGAATATTTTTGCCATTGAGTTTTATTTTAGTTAAGGTTTTAACAAAATCCATTATTTTTTGAATACACATTCAAGGGGGAGTGTTATAAGTAGAATTCTATTAAAGGTGAATGTCTATAGTTTAGAGATATCTTATGGATTTTACTTGGTAGCTAAGTCACTTTTTCCCTGTAAATAAAGGGGCTCTATTCCATTGTAATTGATCCCAATATCAATAACAATTCTCTCTCGCCTACTTTTCTTTGCAATACTCCTTTCTTCTTATATTGTTTTATAACATGTTATGAAACAATAAAAGAAGAGGAAGAGTATTGCAGAAAAGTAGAGAGGGAGAATTCTTATTGAATTTTGGGATGAATTACAATTGAATGGAACCCCTTTATTTATATGAAAAAGGTGACTTAGCCACCAAATAAAATCCCTAAAATATCTTTAAAATATAAACATTCACCTTTAATAGAATTATATTTATAATAAGTAATCTTTTTTGCTTTGTAATTTAGTTTTTCTTCAGATGTTCTTAAATGCATTTTTACCGTAGAACTTGTGGGTTGTAGCATCACTTTTTCAGGGGTGTTTGGTTTGAATATCGGTTATGCTGGGATTAGTTGTGTTGAGATTATTTTTTATTCATTGTTTGGTATGTTGTATTAACATTTGCATAATTTCTAAGAACAAGTTATAAGTTATTCCGTCACTAATTACACCACCCCCTACAAGGTATAAGTTATCCCAGTATTAACTTTAATACCAGGATAACTTATCCCAGGTTTGCTAACTAAACAAAGTATTAAGGTTGTGTTAAATTTGTATCCCAACACTAATTTTACTTATACCTCATACCAAACGACCTCGGTAGTCTGGTGTCACACCCCTTTTTTTTAAACAACTCCACTAAACCTTCTTAAAAACAATAAAAAGATTTTTTGAAGTTTGAAAGGGTTTTTCAAATTTGAAAGTGACAAATGATTGTGTTTGAAAGGATTAACTTAGAGTCGCCACCTGACATTTGGTTTCGGTTTGTTAGGTCACCATTTTAAAAAAAAAAATCCTTCAAAACACGTTTGACTCTTAACTAGGTCTGCACCAGAGATTCATGTAAGGGGGTTCATTTGACTCGGGGAGAAGGTGTTAGGCATTCTCCGAGTCCCGTAAAAATCACGGTTGCGTACTCGATCTATTTGGCTTTTCAAAATATTCAAATTGAGGTAAAAATAAACATAGAAAAGAAAAATAAACACAAGGCTCGAGGTCGTACCCACCTAATAAAAAAATAAGAATAAAAACATTACGAGTTCTACTTTGGCCTCCAAATACAAGTACTTCGGGGCATACCCCAGATAAATATATACAAATTACTCGGGGCATTCCCCGGATGCAATAATCCACTCACGGGGACGACCTCTCACCTAAAAAAAAACTAAAACACGAGAGTCCTAAAGATTTGCCTACCCAAGTGTGGCCGTCCTAGCATGTTCCTAGCGATAGATCTATATAAATGAGAAATTCGGAATACTAACAACTTATATTTTATCTAATTCTATAAGTTTAGGTCCAATTTTATTTTAAATCGCATCTCCCAAAATTGTTCTTTTAAATCCATCAACCCATAATCTAATTTTCTAATTCAAATTAAGCATACGATTCAAATAACTAAACGTGTTATCCCATTTCACTCACAATTAGTTCAAGTAGGCATACGAACGGACATATTAAAAATCATAGATAACAAGTCACAAAATCAAATCGCCAAACACATAATTAACACTAGAATGAGTAAAGGATTGAAGAATCGGACCTTGACATGCGAAACTTTCCGATTAATCGAGAAGATGCAAGTACAACGCCTCGAATCTATTGAATCCGATTGTAACTTACAGCAGCAAAATAATTTAAGAGCCACGAATAGAAACACACGCGAGACGATTAGAACCTCCAACCGACAACGAACTCGAATCAACCTCGGCTTAACTCCATTTTTGAAATGCAGAAATCCGAAACTGGAATCAAAAATTGATTCTCTCAATTTCTATCAAAATTATGTCTGGTTCTCTCCCAATCTCTACTGTTTCATTTTTCAATTCCTACCCCACCTTTTTTTGTTCTATTTCATTTTTTATATGTGTTTGTTGTCTTGTGTTGATGGTTTGTGGGTCGCCAGTTCTGCTGATTTTTCGAGGTGGTGAGGGATGATTCAGGGGTGACTGGCGACTGAAGGTGTTAGGGTTTGGGAGAGATGGACGACTGGAGATGGGGGGTAAGGCAGAGGCAGCTCTGGGTGGTGACCTTTGGTGGTCGTGGTGGTTAAACGGCGGTAGAGAGGCTGCCTGAGATCGTTGGTAAGGGGGCTGGCGGTTGTGGTGTCTTGGAGAAGATGACTGGCGATGGGTTATGAGGAAGAGGTCGTCCGGTGTCTCAAAAGGACGGTGGAGGAAGTGAAGGAGGGGTGGTTGTTTGGCGTGAAGAAGAAGGTCGTCGGCATCGGCCGAGATGGGTTCCGATGGTGGGGCTGTTAAGGTGTTTTTAGGGTGTGAAGGTGTATTCATGTGCTGATGGGTGTCAAGGTCTCTAGGTTATGGGCTAAGGTTATTGGGTTTTTGGATTAATGAGCTAAATTTATCTTAAAAGTAGACCTTTAATTCTACAAGAATAAAGATATTAATTTCTTTTACTATAATAATAGACTATGAAATTGTGAAACCATTCCTGATTAATTAAAACTAACTATATTATGACATGAAGCTATTTTTGGTATTTTCAAGATTATATAACATAAAAATGGGTTAACACTGATATTTTTCTAAAATTACCTAATACCTAAAATAGAGAAAAAATGAAACTATTTTTATATTTGTTTTTAAATTTTTGTGCTAAAATAAAGTAAAAGAGATATTAGGCCTAAACAAAGTATTTAAACTCTAATAAGTATGAAATTTCGGGGAGGGTCAAAATTACGTGTCTACATCTGCCCCTCTTTGACTGGAAACACGAAGATTTTTCAGACAAAGAACGACTAGACAGGTTTTTTGGCCCGACCCTTATTTAGAGAGACCTAAAACTAAAGAAAGAAGAGTGTGACCGAGCCCTGGTATCTGAGTCTGCCTACATATCCTTAGCTATAAAGGAATCAGTTCACATGTAGTTCAGAGGTAGAAAGAGTGATGGAGTATACCGAGGTGGAGAGACGATTGAGGTTCCGTTCCGTCAAGGTTCTGGTCTGTGGCCCTGTTATTACATCAAAATCGAAATTAAAAAGACTAACTAAACCTGTCAACTATGAGTTACAAGATTCCTATCTATAAGTCTTCTGAAGCTTGATCTTGAGTCTTGAATGGTCTTCATGTAGACTTTAGATTTGAACCTTGGCGCTTGCTAGTTGCAGGTGCTGATTTATTCTTCCACGGCTTCTCTGAAGCACGACAGGACATGCAAAGCTCGTGACTCAGTCCTGTCTTGAGCAATCCATATCTTGTCTCAGCTCCTGCACTTGGATATCTTTTTTTTTTTGTTTTTCTTCTTTTATTCTAGATTGAGACTACTTATGTTAGTCATCTCGTATTTTCGACTTGCATTCTTGCCGCGAGCTTCTACTACTTCTAACCTGAATTAAATTCTGAAATGACTTCCCTCGTTCTTTAGGTGGGCGCCTGCTACTGACTTGAAACTTGAAATAACTTTGAAATGAATTTCCTCATTCTCCAGGTGGGCGCTTACAATCAAAACAACAAAACAAACAAATCTGCCCCAGTTTGCACTCGGGAGATTTGTGAGTTGTTAGAAAAACTGTAAACCACTTATGCTACTGATGCAATGATAAGAGTAAACTAAAGACTCGGCTAGGATGTGCGTCTCCTGTGAGCAAAGCCGAGAGTGTTTGACTAGCAAGTGCGTCTGCTAAGAGTGAAACCTGAAAGACCCAGACTAGGAAGTGCGTCTCCTAGGGGTGAAACTTAAATGACTCACACTAGGAAGTGCGTCTCCTAGGAATGAAGTTAAATTAACCAAACCAGGAAGTGCGTCTCCTAAACAAAATATGATTTGAAAGACCATGTGTTGATACCCAATTTTTCCCATACTATTTTCAAATTTGCATATATACCTTCAAAATCACTCTCTACAGTAATTGATATTTTTCATATTTTTCCGTATTTTTATCTAATTATTTTCCTGTTTATTTAATATTTTATGTTCCATAATTATTCATAATACGCATAAATGATGTTATAAACAATTTCAAATCATTTTCTCACTCAATAGGTTATTTATATCTTATTATTTCACAAATCAGCCTATATTGGCATTATTTGGCTAGTTTCAGCATTTTTGCAATAATAGCACAAATGTACCTTTACACCATTTTTTTTAAAATCAATAACTGATCATTTTATATTTTTTATATTAGCAAACTATTTTAATTTTATTTATTTGGTCTTAATTCCATTTTTACACAACTACTAGCCATTTTATTAATTAATTATTTGGTTTAATTGGGTATTTAACGTTTAGCCCTAGTTATTTAAATTATAGCCAATTCTAAAAACCCAATACCCAACACATCTGTAACCCATAAACGACCCTGCCCAAACCAACCCCATACCCGGCCCAGCTCCGAACACATCTAAGTCGTTGATCAAATAAGATCAACGACCCAGATCCCCCTTTCCATAATTAATTCCCACATAACCCCCTTCCCCGTTTCATTTTCGAGACTCCTCACTCTCTCTCTTCGTCTTTTCATCTCTCTCTATCTTTATGCTAATCTCTAGAAGCCTCCTTGGCTTTTCCCCTCCGATGGGGCATGTTCATCTTCTCCGACTTGTTTCCTCACCGGAATATATGGCTCTCTACTGTCTCCTGGTCATCTACCTGCCTCTCAACCCCTCAGTGACATCCTAGGTTCTTCAGAAAAACCTAGAGCGGTTCACTCACCTCCTATGGGTCTCTTGCCGTGTTCCGGCCACCCCCCGGCCGTTTGAGTAAGTTCGCAGTACCCCTAGCCTGAATCGAGGTCACTCACGAGGTTTGCCCTCTTTTTTGGGGTTCCACGAAACCCTAGTCCTCTGTATCTTTGGGTTTTCTTTAAGATCCGTCTTATATTTACCATGCTATGAAGCTTCTTCTTGTTTTTCTCCGAAATATTTGGTTTTAAACGATTTCGAAAACTAGGGTTTCTATACCCTGTGCTCAAAGCAGTTTCCTTTTGATTTTTTTTATATCCATGTTGTTTAAGTTATTATCTCTTAGTTTTATGTTATTTTAATTGTTCTTGGTGAAACCCTAAGTATTCTGGGTTGTTCTTTGTTATTTGACTCCTATCCAGTTGTATGCATCCATGTATTCTCTATGACTCCTATTTAATCTACTACTATGACCTCTTTCTGTTAATTTCTACAAGTACCTCTTTGTGTTGATAAGTGATTGCTATTTGAACTCTTGAAAATTCCGTCATTTACCCTACTGGCTCTTTACTGGTTGATTTATATTGATTCTTTTGTGTAAAATCCCATGCTTGTGATGTTTTCCTTAAATACATGGTCTTGTATATTCTGCCTATAAGTCTGCACCAATTTTTGAATTATTTCTATACTTGTGTGATGCTTTCCTTAATTACTTGGGATTTCCTGTGATTGAATCCGAGATTCTCTTGACTGATTTCAAACTGATGCCCTATTTTACTTTATACACGTGTAGTTCAATTTTCCTTAATTACCAACTATGTACTTGGTTTCATTTGTGCACTATGTGAATGTTTCTTCCCTAATCAGCCTTATTAGATTGATTTTCTTTCCTTATTCTGCCTTGACTATACCGTTTGAAACTAGACTCCTTAATTAAAGGAGTTCAGTTGTCTTAATTGGTGTTAATCGATTTATTTCCATGTTTGTGCACTCCTTACCCATGTACTACTCGTTTTTCAAACTATATAAAGAGTTGTTTTCCCTCTTTGCAAACACACTGAGATTCACACGACAATACACTAATATTCATCAACAACACTCGTGACTGACACACACTCTTGACTGACACTTACTGATAACACACACACTCTTGACTGACACTTACACTGATAACACACACTGATATTGAGAACACTGATCACACACATACATTGCTCTGAACATTCTGTGTTTTCATACACTCTTCTTGCTCTTTGCATCAACTGTTAACTACTCAGTCGGCTGAAAGCCAAGACTGAGTAATGCTTGCTCTCTTTTGCTTCTGCATACTACCGCCCTCTGCTGCTCTTTGTTCTGCATACTGTTGTTGCTGTCCTATCTCTTTGCAATTTGCTATTCTCTATCATTCGACTGGTATGTTTCTGATTTTGTTTTATAGCATCTCCACACAATATGCTCCAGTTCTTGTTTATTTACTTATTGTTCCTTATATGCTTTACCTTATGGTTCAATTTCCTACCATGTAATTAGCATGACTATGTGGTGTCCTTTCCCATTTGCTCTTCCCATGTGATTCTCTATAACTGCTTTAGTCCTGTGTAATCAGCATGCCCCTACTATTTTCCTTTCCCTTAGTCTAATATGTCTCATGTTCATTCTATGACCCTGTGTGAGACTTAGGCCACTTGCATGCTTATTTGTCTATGGGATAATTGATGTTACCTGCTCTCATCCCCTACTTAACTTCCTATGTTACAAGCATGTCCCCCTCATGATACCTGAATGTTATGCAATCATGTTTCCATTAATCTATGATGCTTTATGACAACTATGTGATAAATATGTGAATATGTAATCCTATTCTACTGCTAATATGAGAAGTAATTGTCCCCAACTCCCTTATCCTTGTTTGTGTTTGCTCTTTCTTGAGTTCTCTTTCTGCTGGATTACTGGTTGCATTACCTCTCCCTTTTGGAAAACCGTTTTAAAAAAACTCTTCCATTCTCTGAAGTTATTTTCAAAACTGCTGTTTCAAAGCTACTCTTTCAAACTCAACACTCTTTTTAAACACCAAGCACTCCCTACTACTCTTAGATTCTAGGTCCTGCCCCTTCGTGTGAGCACTGCCTTGGGTACCTTGAGTACGCATTGAACTTTGACACACAAGGCTGGCACTCTACACTGCACTTACTCATCCTTGGCTAAGGTACCTGGGTGTGAAGCACTATCCAGGATCTTCTGAGGTCCTTAGATACTATGACACACTTGGGTTGAAGGCCATGGCATATGGCAAATGGATCTCGCATTTGAGCCTACTGTTAGGCTCTCTATAGTATAGATTCTTGATTTTTCTTATTCAGTTGTGTAATTCATGTTATACTGGTCTGTAATAATCATTTGTAAAACAGCTCCGGGGTTGGATAGTGAAAAGGGGTGGGATTATGCATGCTTAGTGTAGTTTCTGGTAGAAAACATGCTTTAGGATTTATTTTACCTCTGTGTGCAATAGAGATCCTGCCTAGGACATGTTCGCATCACGTTTATGTATACATCTCACCCATATTCACTTCGGGATCCATGATAAATATTAACCACTACTTCATTAGAAATGTTGTTCAAATAATTATAAGTAACTATTTTAAATACTGTCTCTGCATGCATAACTTACATATAGATATCCTGTTCGTAGGTGCATTATCATTATTTGCATTAGAAACCATGTATCTTAGGATCTACTTTCAGCATGTCTATATTTAAAGTTTGTGCTAAGTACTCAATTGAACGCCTAGAAAGCATGTGTTAGGTTCACTAATTAAATTAAAAAAATCGAATTCCGGTATCATTCGTGTAGTTAATAATCTTGCTGAAAATCTGTTTCAACAGTTCAAAAAATGTTTTCTGCGCCCTTTTTCCGAAGTTTAAAACTGGTTGCATCTTCACCATGCTATCTTTGCATTCTTAGATATCATGAATATAGGACTTGCATCATCTCATTACCCGTTTATTAAAACCAAGTTTAAAGACCTGCATTTCACTAATTTTATAAAATGGTAATCAGCATATGTCCAGACGCCTAGGCAAACCTTAGGCCCAATGTTTGCTAAAAAATCAGAAATCAATTATCTTTTATATAGTGCCTGTTGCTACAAAAAATGAGTTTTTTTTCTAAGAATCAATCATGTACTCTTTTTCTGGGACTCGTTCAAATCCTCTATTTTTCTCTGTCTCAATATTTAGAATTCCTGCTTTGCCTACAAACTACTGGGTTTTAAAGTTATCCACTCCTTTCTTCTTTCCAAAATTCATCAAAACTTGTTGTTTACTACTGTTGCTTTCACACCTAGAATTCCTGCTTAGGTTCTGAATCTGAGACCTTTATTGTGTTTGAGACGTGCTATTTACATGCCTTACTTGTGGAGGGGTATTTGAGCCATATGTTTGTTTATGTGTATCCCATATGTGTAAGTCCTAATTGTTCCTTTACTTGTCGCTTAGAGTTTATCCTTTAAAACTTAAGGGGCCATCCTAGTACTCGCCTTGTAGGATTAGTAGTCCTAAACACCCTTGAGGACTGATAGGACGGGACGGGTAATTGCACGCAATAAGCTTCGTGACCCACACACGCGTTTTAAAAACCTTCGCGGGGTGGGGAAGGGTAGAATATGGATATGATGACCGGTGCGCTAATACCACGTGTAGCCCCTCTTCGAGGAGTGACATACCGGGTAGTGCATTGATGTGATCCGTATTACTTCAAACCTAGGATAATTCTCTCAAGTGTTTTACCCTAATGTTTTCCAAAACCTTTAATAAAGATTTTATACTTGCTTTAAATCCCCTCTTATATGTGCCTTGTTTGCTATTTGTTTACCGTCCAAATTCACAAAACTACTTGGCTGGGACCCACAGTTGTGGATCTTGAGGGGTGGCTAACACCTTCCCCTTAGGATAACTTCAAGCCCTTACCCAATCTTTGGTAATGCAAATTAGTTTATGAGTTAGTTATTCTAGGTGCCCTAACGCACCATAAAATCGTTAGGTGGCGACTCTTCCTTAAACCTTTTCCTTTAAGGAGTTGTCCAGAATGTCATGAAACCGATCTCCGCGTACCTAACCCGTGCGAGGAAAAAGGGGGTCGCGACAACATGGCGACTATGCTGGGGATATTCCCTAGGCTTATACCATTACAAGTTGTTTCGTGAATTTGGACATTTATTTTTTATTTTAATTCTTACACCTTTTCCTATTCCCCGTTATATGCTATTAAATGTTTAATTTTTTGCAAGTATTTATTTCACCTGAAAAAAACTGACATATCTTCATGTTTTCTTTGTAACTGCTTTCAATTATAACTGTTGTATTTCCTTTCTTTACCGCTTTCTTCAATGTGAAAATACATGCCTACTTGTTTAAGTGTTATTTATTGCATATCATGCTCCGCATTCATATTCCACTCGTGCCAAACAAAAATCCTATAGGAATGCTTACAATGAGTGGTAGCGTTATTCCTATATTACTACCCCCTAAATTCGGAAAGGCATATTTGCGATAAAACTAGTCGATCAGCGGTGCAGTCGACAGTTCCGTGCCTTCCCCCTTGAGTTGTCCGCTTAAGGGTACCGGTCTAAAAACCCATAGAAACCTTACTCTATTGTAATGTTGCATGCATCATGGTCAAACTTAGACAGGCTAATGTGTTGTCCGCACAATAGCCTTTAAGATAGCCTTGTCCAAAGTCCATTGGGTTTTCCTGAAACCCAAACGGACGCCTTCACATTCTGTGCACTTATTTGGAGAACTAAATGCTCATGCTAATTATTGCTAAATAGTCGAGTCTGGTGGGGGTAAGGTCCTAACCCTTTTTGTTATGCAGAAATGAGGCACGAAGTCCCCAGATTCGGCATGGTCGCCAATATGCACCCCAAATTGTTAAACTGGTGGGAGGATCTTCACTCCAGCGACAAAACACTCGTCAGGAAACACTTGGGAAACCTGCCCTCTCTTTTGGATATTCAGCCTAACAAAGTGATGATAGAGGTTTCTACCTTATTCTGGGACTCTGTGAGACGGGAAAGCTGATCGAAGGGAGCATGAATGCCGAATCTGGGGAAGGCCCTTCTAGGATCAAGTAAATAGGGGTTGTCTTTTATTTTGTCTCCTTTGATGTAATAAGGCCATCGGCTAATAATGACTTTTATTTTTCGCATATTTAGAGTCATTTTAAGATTTGTCTATTTTTATCATCAATAAAATGAGGCATTTAGCATTTCAAAAAAGTTCTCCAAATTAATTTGTCGCTAGGCCTACCTCAGGCACAAAGAGGTTCCCCAACTTAGGATGCGTTTTACATTTTCACATTACCGTGTTTAAATTACCGCAATATTCTTTATAATCCTCACTAACTTCGTTACCTTTTGTTTTTCCTTTATTTATTATTTCCCTCCCCAAAGGTTAGTTCGTGCATTCTGGCATCATCAGTCTATCGCATAAGATCCAAGCGCCCTCCTTCTACTCCTCCTCCTAGTCCTCCCAGGGGCAAAGACAAAGGCAAAAGTAAGATGGAAGAATCCAGCGGCGCCAGAAAGGAAAATAGGGTTGAGCGGGTAGAGGCCACTGATGGCCGGGGTATTCAGGTTTTGCATGAGAACATGTGACAACTGGAACAGAAACTGCTGAAATTCCGAGAAGAACTTAATCGACATAACAAGACATTGCACATCACCGTGCAATGTGAAGATAATTTCATCACAAGGATCTTGATCTATGGAGGTTCTAGTCTTAACATTTTTCCACTGATAACACTCAAGAAGTTGGGTAAGGGACTACATGAGATAAAGGATGGAGCGATCAATGTAAAGGCCTTCGATGGTTCTCAAAGGTCTACCATGGGAGAGATCAGTCTATGCTTACAGATGGGACCAACCTGGTTCGAGGTAGACTTTCAGGTGATAGATATCCAGGCATCTTACAATCTGTTGTTAGGACGACCCTGGATCCATGTTGCTGGGGCCGTAGCATCAACAGTACATCATGCAGTAAAATTCGAGTGGAACCACCAAGAGGTGATCATCCACGGCGATGATAGCAACCCTATTTACAATCGCCAGACTATCCCTGTGATTGATGGAAAGAGAAAACTAGGTGGAGGAACTTATCACCATATTCAACGAGTCAATGCCATCGACAAGGACAAATGGTGGGATAGCAAGATCGAGAGCATCTTGAATTGGGGAGGATACGAGCCAGGCAAAGGGCTCGGTAAGAACCTCCAAGGGATCACGAAACCCATCAAGCTCAAGAAACATGGTACCACTTTTGGTCTGGGGTATGAGTATACATGGGAAGAATTCAAAAACTGGTCGCCCCATGGCGCGGTCACTATTACCCCTTGGAGCAGCCAATACCTCATTTGGAGCAGAATTTCCAGCAGGCTGATATCATCTATGGGTCCGACGAAGAGGAAGCACTGGCGGCAATGAGGAACTTGTTTCTAGACGACGAGGACATGGATTGCTGTGTTGTTCTCGAGGAGGAGGGGCAGGAAGGCCCTTCCATACAGGCAGTGATCAAGGGAACATATCTCAGGAACTGGTCCGTCCGGACGACCAAAGCCCGCCGAGCCTCGGGGTAGCAAGGCTAATAAACAAGCACTATTTACTGTTTATTAAATGAATTTCTTTCCTTTTCTGCATTTTCAATTTCTGCAATAAGATCTTCAATGTTCAAAACAATTATTCGTTTTATCAAAGCATTTCCAATTTCCTTATGAATCTCATATTTATTTGCTACTTTTTTCTCCTATTACTTTATCTATACATCATTACTATTACTTATCTTGATGAACCGATGACTGTGACATGCAATGAGAAAACGCAGCAAACGGACATTGATTTAGAGGAAGATGATATACCCGACGAGATTGTCAAGGAAATTGAGAACTTTGAGAATAGACCTAAGTCCAACATGGATGAGACTGAAGTTATCAAACTGGGGAATTCAGAGAACATCAAGGAGACACGCATCATCATTCATTTGTCGCCATCAGAAAAGAAGATATACATAGAGTTTTTGAAGGAGTATGAGGACATATTCGCCTGGTCGTATGATGACATGACTGGTCTAAGTACATCTATTGTGGCTCACAAACTGCCAACCAATCCAATGTGTCCACTGGTAAAGCAAAAGCTCAGAAAGTTCAAACCCGACATGAGTTTGAAAATCAAAGAAGAAGTTACCAAGCAGATCAATGCCAAAGTTCTCCGGGTAGTTGAGTACCCAACATGGTTAGCTAACATTGTACCTGTGCCGAAGAAAGACGGGAAGGTCAGAGTATGTGTCGACTACAGGGATCTCAACCGGGCCAGTCCGAAAGATGACTTCCCTTTGCCAAATATACACATTCTGATTGACAACTGCGCCAAACATGAGTTACAGTCACTTGTAGATTGCTTCGCTGGTTATCATCAAATTTGGGTGGATGAAGAAGATGCTGAGAAAACGTCGTTCATTACGCCATGGGGAATATACTGTTACAAGATGATGCCATTCGGCCTGAAGAATGCAGGGGCCACCTACATGAGGGCTATGACCACCATATTCCATGACATGATTCACAAAGAGATTGAGGTGATGTGGACGATGTCATTATCAAATCAAAGAAAGTTGTTGATCACATGGAAAGTTTGAGGAAGTTCTTCAACATGTTAAGAAAATACAATCTGAAACTGAACCCTGCAAAGTGTGCATTCGGAGTTCCTGTTGGGAAATTACTGGGGTTCATTATAAGCCGTCGGGGAATAGAATTGGATCCATCCAAGGTCAAAGCCATTCAGGAATTGCCACCTCCAAAGAACAAGAAGGATGTTATGAGTTTCCTGGGGAGACTTAATTACATCAGCCGATTCATAGCACAATCTACATTCATTTGTGAACCAATCTTCAAGATGCTAAAGAAGGATGCCGCAACCAAGTGGACCGAGGATTGTCAAAAGGATTTTGACAGGATCAAGGAGTATTTGTCAACACCGCCAGTTTTGGTACCGCCTGAGCCAGGTAGACCTCTATTACTCTACTTTGCAGTGTTAGACGGAGCTTTCGGTTGCATTCTTGGGCAACATGATGAAACAGGAAGAAAGGATCAAGTCATCTACTACCTCAGCAAGAAGTTCACTCCGTATGAGGCCCGGTATACTTTATTAGAGCGCAACTGCTGTGCTTTGACTTGGATCGCCCAGAAGCTAAGGCACTACTTCTGTGCCTACACAACATACCTCATATCCAGGATGGATCCACTAAAGTACATCTTTCAGAAGCCCATGCCTACTAGCAAGCTAGCCAAATGGCAAATCTTGTTGAGCGAGTTCGACATTATTTACATAACTCAAAAGGCTGTCAAAGGACAGGCACTAGCAGACCATCTTGCTGAGAATCCTATGGACAGAGAATACGAACCTCTGAAAACGTATTTCCCCGATGAAGAGGTATCATTCATAGGAGAAGATATTGCAGAATCCTACGACGGTTGGAGGATGTTCTTTGATGGAGTAGCAAACTTCAAAAGGGTTGGTATTGGAGCAGTCCTGATATCAGAAACCGGTCAGCATTATCCGGTATCCGCAAAACTCAGATTTCCCTGCACCAACAATATGGCTGAATATGAGGCCTGCATCTTAGGGCTCAACATGGCCATCGACATGAACGTCCAAGAGTTGTTAGTGATTGGTGACTCAGACTTACTGGTACACCAGGTACAAGGAGAATGGGCAACCAAGAATTCCAAGATATTGCCATATCTACATCATGTACTGGAGCTGAGAAAGAGATTCACAAAGGTAGAATTTTGGCATGTCCTCAGAATCCAGAATGAGTTCGCTGATGCTTTGGCTACTTTGTCATCCATGATCCAACATCCAGATAAGAATTTCATTGATCCTATTCCAGTGAAAATCCACAATCAGCCAGCTTACTGTGCCCATGTTGAAGAAGAAGCAGACGGAAATCCTTGGTTTCATGATGTCAAGGAGTACTTGGCAAAATGAGAATACCCAGAGCTTGCAAATACCACTCAGAAATGCACACTTCGGAGATTGTCCAACAATTTCTTTCACAGCGGAGGAATCCTGTATAGGAGGAATCCTAATTTGGGGCTATTAAGGTGTGTTGACGCAAAGGAAGCATCAAAATTATTGGAGGAAATTCACGTTGGGACATGCGGCCCACATATGAACGATTTTGTTTTGGCAAAAAAGATACTTCGTGCCGGTTATTTCTGGATGACCATGGAGACAGACTGCATCCGGTATGTCCGAAAGTGCCACCGATGTCAGATACATGGGGATATGATAAATGTACCCCAGAGTGAGCTTAATGCAACAAGTTCACCATGGCCATTCGCCGCCTGTGGCATGGACGTTAGGACCAATCGATCCTGCCGCCTCTAACGGACACAGGTTCATTCTGGTTGCCAATGATTATTTCACCAAATGGGTCGAAGTAACATCCTACAAAGCAGTTACTAAGAAAGTCGTGGCCGATTTCGTCCGCGACCGTATTGTTTGTCCGTTCGGAGTTCCAGAATCAGTAATCACCGATAATGGATCTAATCTCAACAGTGAATTGATGAAAACCATTTGTGAAACATTCAAAATCAAACACAAGAACTCCACAACATACAGACCCCGGATGAATGGAGCCGTTGAGGCTGCCAACAAAAACATCAAGAAAATACTGAGAAAAATGATAGAGAAGCATAAGCAATGGCATGAGAAATTATCATTTGCTTTGTTGGGATATCGCACCACAGTCCGCACGTCAATCGCGGCAACTCCTTATATGTTGGTTTACGGTACAGAGGCTGTTATTCCTACCGAAGTTGAGATTCCATCTATGAGAATCATACAAGAAGCTGAGCTCAGCGACGCAGATTGGGTAAGGAGCCGTTCTGAACAACTAGCCCTCATAGACAGAAAGAGAATGAACGCAGTATGTCATGGCCAATTATATCAGAACAGGATGACCAGAGCCTTCAACAAGAAAGTCAAGCCGAGACGATTCACACCGGGGCAACTGGTGTTAAAGAAAATCTTTCCACATCAGGATGAAGCCAAAGGGAAGTTTTCTCCCAACTGGCAGGGTCCGTACATGGTTCATAGAGTGCTAACAGGAAGAGAACTTATACTCGCAGAAGTGGACGGAGAAATTTGGCAAAAACCAATCAACTCAGATGCAGTCAAGCGCTACTATGTGTAACTCATTATGCTTTTCTCAATGTTGTAAATTGAACTACGCCTGACTTGATTCCTGTTTAAGTGGGGATACATAGGCAGCCCTATGGGTTCGGTCACAATTCAATAAAAATTTCATTTTCCCCCACAATTGGAAACTGTGGCAGAATTTTGAGGAGGACCCTACAAATTCTGAGGCAAGCAGCAGTCCAGAAACATCCACCCAACCAATTGGGGCAGAATTTTGAGGAGGACCCTCAAAATTCTGAAGCGAGTTCAGCCGATCGCCGAGCAGGCAACAATCAGATGCATTCCTTTAACCCATCAAACTGGGGCAGAATTTTGAGGAGGACCCTCAAAATTCCATAGCAAGAGAGGTTGAAATATCTCGAACCGCGTCACGGTCGTCGGTTCATCCAAGGAAAAACTGTTTTTATCATATCTTTATAAAATTATGCATACTTATCTCTTAAAACAGCTTGTTTGGCAAACTCTAACCCTGCGATACCAACAAAGTTATCATTATCAAGCAAACAAGCCAAGTCAAGCCAGCGGGGATACGAACTAACCTTCCCTTTACAGAACTCACGATTTTTCTTTGGATGCAGGCACAAAGATGGCCAAAGCCCAAAACATATTATCCTCCCGAAGGACGTATATTGCTCAAAGATACCCATCGCACATACCAACATTTAGCATCAACGCTTCATTCACAATAATCATATCGCCACAATTTATCACCAACTAAGAACTCTTACTGTCATTTTATTCCCTGCATAAGGCTACTATTCTGCCTTCCGAGGTTCCAGACTACCTCCCTTTGCATTTTTATTTCCTGCATTGCATAAGGCTACCATTCTGCCTTTCGAGGTTCCATGCTACCTCCTCCCCCTGCATTTATTTCTTGCATTGCATAAGGCTACCATTCTTCCTTCCGAGGTTCCACGCTACATCCTCCCCTTGCATTTATTTCCTACATTGCATAAGGCTACCATTCTTCTTTCTGAGGTTCCATGCTACCTCCCCGTCATTTTATTTCCTGCATTGCATAAGGCTACTGTTCTGCCTTCCGAGGTTCCACGCTACCTCCCTCTCTGCATCTTATTTCTTGCATTTGCATAAGGCTACCATTCTGCCTTCCGAGGTTCCACGCTACCTCCCCTGCATTTTATTTCCTGCATTGCATAAGGCTACTGTTCTGCCTTCCGAGGTTCCACGCTACCTCCCTCTCTGCATCTTATTTCTTGCATTTGCATAAGGCTACCATTCTGCCTTCCGAGGTTCCATGCCACCTCTCATTTACTTTTCAAAGCAACCACTTTTCATGCTGTTACTTATTTTTGCTTCCTTTCGGGCTAAGCTCTGCCCTTTCTAAATTTCTCAAGACTAAGCTCTGTCTTGTTAGCATCATGCTACTGCATTTTTCATGGGCTAAAATATTGCCAACTTGTCCAAAGGCATCATCGTTCAGAGGCACCATCTTCATGGCCCGAGAACATCATTTCATGGCCCGAGGATCTCTTTTATAAACTTGCATATCATTATTCAAAGTCATCATCATTCGGAGGCACCATCCTCATGGCCCGAGAACATCATTTCATAGCATGCGAATCCCGCATCAAGCGATTCATGGCCCAAGACATCATGGTCTAAAGACGTCATCCTCAACCGTCTAAAGACAACATTCATAGTCCAACGGTAACTTGCATCATGTTTAAATTACGCACAATATATTCTTGTTATTTGTTTGCAGGAAATCCGGCTATGAACAACTGGCCAGGCAGGGGCGGACTGCTCCAGTTCTCCTAACCACTGCATAAGCCATTTTGTTCACCTTACCTTGCACCTAGCGTCTGTTCTTGTAAAGCGTCACTGGTATACTTCACTGGTGATTCCGGAACTACATACGGCCTGATTCCTGTGAAACCATGGATATGTAGGCAGCTCAGAAGCGAGGGCGCGACCTAAATCTTTCATATCATTTCCACTCGGTCAAAATTGACCATCATATCTTTACCCTACAACTCTTTCATCCTTCCCGGGTAAAGAGGGGCAGCTGTTGATACCCAATTTTTCCCAGACTATTTCCAAATTTGCATATATACCTTCAAAATCACTCTCTACGGTAATTGATATTTTTTCATAATTTTCCGTATTTTGATCAAATTATTTTCCTGTTTATTTAATATTTTATGTTCCATAATTATTCATAATTATGCATAAATGATGTTATAAACAATTTCAAATCATTTTCTAACTCAATAGGTTATTTATATCTTATTTTGTATCTTATTATTTCACAAATCAGCCTATATTGGCATTATTTGGCTAGTTTCAGCATTTTTGCAAATAATAGCGCAAATGTACCTTTACACCATTTTTAAAAAAATCAATAACTGATCATTTTATATTTTTTATATTAGCAAACTATTTTAATTTCATTTATTTGGTCTTAATTCTATTTTTACACAATTACTAGCCATTTTATTAATTAATTATTTGGTTTAATTGGGTATTTAACGTTTATCCCTATTTATTTAAATTATAGCCAATTCTAAAAACCCAATACCCAACCCATCTGTAACCCATAAACGACCCAGCCCAAACTAACCCCATACCCGGCCCAGCTCCGAACACATCTGAGCCGTTGATCAAATAAGATCAACGACCCAAATCCCCCTTTCCATAATTAATTCCCACCTAACCCCCTTCCCCGTCTCATTTTCGAGACTTCTCACTCTCTCTCTCCGTCTATTCATCTCTCTCTGTCTTTCTTCTAATCTCTGGAAGCCTCCTTGGCTTTTCCCCTCCGATGGGGCCTGTTCATCTTCTCCGACTTGTTTCCTCATCGGAATATATGGCTCTCTACTGTCTCCTGGTCATCTACCCGCCTCTCAACCCCTCAGTGACATCCTAGGTTCTTCAGATGAACCTCGAGTTGTTCACTCACCTCCTATGGGTCTCTTGCCGTGTTCCGGCCACCCCCCGGCCGTTTGAGTAAGCTTGCAGAACCCCTAGCCTGAATCGAGGTCACTCACGAGGTTTGCCCTCTTTTCTGGGGTTCCACAAACCCTAGTCCTCTGTATCTTTGGGTTTTCTTTAAGATCCGTCTTATGTTTACCATGCTATGAAGCTTCTTCTTGTTTTTCTCTGGAAAATTTGGTTTTAAACGATTTCGAAAACTAGGGTTTCTATACCCTGTGCTCAAAGCAGTTTCCTTTTGATTTTTTTTATATCCATGTTGTTTAAGTTATTATCACTTGATTTTATGTTATTTTAACTGTTCTTGGTGAAACCCTAAGTATTCTGGGTTGTTCATTGTTATTTGACTGTATGCATCCATGTATTTTCTATGACTCCTATTTAATCTACTACTATGACCTCTTCCTGTTAATTTCTACAAGTACCTCTTTGTGTTGATAAGTGATTGCTGTTTGAACTCTTGAAAATTCTGACCTTTACCCTACTGGCTCTTTACTGGTTGATTTATATTGATTCTTTTGTGTAAAATCTCATGGTTGTGATGTTTTCCTTAAATATATGGTCCTGTATATTCTGCCTATAAGTATGCACCAAATTTTGAATTATTTCTATACTTGTTTGATGCTTTCCTTAATTACTTGGGTTTTCTTGTGATTGAATCCGAGATTCTCTTGACTGATTTCAAACTGATGCCCTATTTTACTTTATACACGTGTAGTTCAATTTTCCTTAATTACCAACTATGTACTTGGTTTCATTCATGCACTATGTGAATGTTTCTTCCCTAATCAGCCTTATTAGACTGGTTTTCTTTCCTTATTCTGCCTTGACTATACTGTTTGAAACTAGACTCCTTAATTAAAGGAGTTCAGTTGTCTTAATTGGTGTTAATCGATTTATTTCCATGTTTGTGCACTCCTTACCCATGTACTACTCGTTTTTCAAACTATATAAAGAGTTGTTTTCCCTCTTCGCAAACACACTGAGATTCACACGACAATACACTAATATTCATCAACAACACTCGTGACTGATACACACTCTTGACTGACACTTACACTTATAACACACGCACTCTTGACTGACACTTACACTGATAACACACACTGATATTGAGAACACTGATCACACACATACATTGTTCTGAACATTCTGTGTTTTCATACACATCTCTTCTTTCTCTTTGCATCAACTGTTAACTACTCAGTCGGCTGAAAGCCAAGACTGAGTAATGCTTGCTCACTTTTGCTTCTGCATACTACCGCCCTTTGCTGCTCTTTGTTCTGCATACTGTTGTTGCTGTCCTATCTCTTTGCACTTTCCTATTCTTTATCATTCGACTGGTATGTTTCTGATTTAGTTTTATAGCATCTCCACACAATATGCTCCAGTTCTTGTTTATTTACTTATTGTTCCTTATATGCTTTACCTTATGGTTCTATTGCCTACCATGTAATTAGCATGACTATGTGGTGTCCTTTCCCATTTGCTCTTCCCATGTGATTCTCTATAACTGCTTTAGTCCTCTGTAATTAGCATGCCCCTACTATTTTCCTTTCTCTTAGTCTAATATGTCTCATGTTCATTCTATGACCCTGTGTGACACTTAGGCCACTTCCATGCTTATTTGTCTATGGGATAATTGATGTTACCTGCTCTCATCCCCTACATAACCTCCTATGTTACAAGCCTGCTGTGACGACTCAGCTGGTCGTTTTGCGTATTACGACCTCTTTCCCTTAAATGAAACCTTCCATAGTGGCTACTCGTGCTTTATGACTTGCGGGAGCAGGTGGTTCGGGATTTGGAAATGATTTGAGTGGTTTAGGAACACTTGGTTCCTTAAGGTTGGCCTATTTGGCCAAGTTTGACTTCGGTCAATATTTTGAGAAAACGACCTTGGAATCGAGTTTTGACAGCTCCAGTAGCTTTGTATGATAATTTCGGACTTGGGCGTATGTTCGGCTCGTGTTTCTGACGATCCGGGAGCATTTCGGCGCCCGAAATGGAAATCAGGATTTCCTTAAGTTTGGAATTTGGCTTGTAACGGGACTTTATGCTATCGAGGTTCGAACGGAATTCCGAGATCAGGAATTGTTCCGTATAGTCATTTATGACTTGTCTGCAAAATTTGAGGTCATTCCGAGTAGTATAGACCCGTTCGGCGCAATGAAATGAATTCTAAAAATTTCAAAGTTATTAAGTTATGATTTCAGGGGTTTTGGAGGGTGATTTTAAATTTTAGCGATGTTATGAGTGTTCCGCAGGCTCAAGCAAGTTCGTATAATAATTTGGGACCTGTTGGTATGTTTTGACGGGGGATCGAGTGGGCCCAGGTGCCTCCCAGACCCCGCCCGAGGCCAAAAACCAGCAAAAACAATTTCTGATGCAGCTACTTCTGGTGTGACCGCACCTGCGGTCTCTCAGTCACAGGTGCGAGTCCGCACCTGCGGTCCAGCCTTCGCAGGTGCGACCCCCATCGCAGGCGCGACCCTTATTCCGCAAGAGCGGGACCGCTGGTGCGGACTCCTTCTCCGGTGCGATGCCCAGGGTCCCAAGCCCTTTTTCGCTGGGGCGATGATGTTCTCGCAGGTGCGAGACCGCACCTGCGGTCCCAATGTCGCAGGTGCGAAAATCACTGTTGCCAGCCCCTTTAAATGTCCAAAAATACGGGTTTTCTTCATTTTTATCCACCATCAACCTCCATTAGAGAGCATCCAAGTTTGAGCAACACCTCCCACGACCACCCACTGTAGAGGTAAGTAATTCTCTTCTATTTTTCACTATTATGCATAGAATTCAACGGGTTTAATTCCTAAAGAATCAAAAACCATAAAACTTGGATAGAAATTCAAGGGCTTTGAATAAATTGGTGAATTATTCATTTGAGGCTATGAATCCTTGAATAAATCACATAACTTCGATCCTTAGACTTCGGGTAGGTGATTCCTTCAAGAATTTTTGAAATCCAAACGTGTGGGCATGGGGTCGAAATTTCGAAAATGGTCAAGAATGCTTAATTTTAGGATTTCTTGTTAATTCTTCTTCTTGGAACCTAAATTAATTCAATTATATCATGTTTGGTTAGTTGCGAGCCATCGAGGGTGAATTTCGGAGATTCGGGCACATCCTTGACCCGAGGGGTGATATCGTCACGCGGTGAGTCCCTTTTCCAAACTTGTAAGGGGGAAATGTCCCCGTAGGTTCCTTGTTTGCTATGTGTACATGTTGAGGGGGACGCGTACGTACCAAGTGACGAGAGTCCGTACGTGGCGACTATATTGCTATGTCGGGTAGCCGTAGGACCCACGAGCATGCCATTTCGTGCCTTATTTGAACCATTGTATGTATTATAAATTGTGCTTATTGTTGAAATGACATGGGAGAGGTAAAAAAAATATGATGATGTAAATCATAATTGGCTATCAGTGATATGATATTGACACAATCATGTTGAGTTCACGGTCGAGTCGGTACCCGTAGGTACCTACATGTGAATACTATTACTATCGAGTCAGCACATGAGTAGCAGGAATGATGCGCGATCGTGGGGAGCTTATTACAATCGAGTCAGCACACGAGTCGCACGCATGACGCACGATCCTGGGGAGCTTATTACTATCGAGTCAGCACATGAGTCGCGGGAATAATGCGCGATCGTGGGGATCTTATTACTATCGAGTCAGCACACGAGTCACAGGCATGATGCGCAATCGTGGAGATCTTATTACTATCGAGTTAGCACACAAGTCGCAGGCATGATGCGCGATCATGGGGAGCTTATTACTATCGAGTCAGCACACGAGTCACAGGCATTATGCGCGATCGTGGGGAGCTTATTACTATCGAGTCAGCACACGAGTCGCATGCATGATGCGCGATCGTGGGGAGCTTATTACTATCGAGTCAGCACACGAGTCGCATGCATGATGCGCGATCGTGGGGAGCTTATTACCATCGAGTCAGCACACGAGTCGCAATCGTGGGGAGCTTATGACCTCAGTCCTTATGACCTATCTTATGACTCCGGCCAGTTGTCTTGTCCGTGTCGGTATATGTACACTTGAGTCTGGATCACATATGACAATATTGGCAAGGTATTGTTGAATAAGAGGAATTGGTACTTGGTGTTCTTGCTTGTGTTACACTATGTGTTCATATACTTGTTGTTTACTGTTTCGCATGCCTATTGCTTTAGCCTTATCTCATTCTATATTATGTTCCTGGACCTTAGTGGGTATCTAGTCGACCTCTCGTCACTACTTCTTCGAGTTTAGACGGGAAACTCACTAGGTACATATTTATATATATATGTACTCATGCTGCACTTTCTTTCCTTTTCTGTACTTGACTGTACACATCCGGAGGCTGGTCCATCTGATTTTCAGGCCGGTGCTAGATATTGATAGCGTGGTCATACTTCACGGTGAGCTGTTTTCCTGGTGACTTCCTAGCAGAACCCTGGAGTTTCTTTTGTTATACTCTTTGTCTATTTCATTCAGACTAAGACCCTGTATATATTGTAGTCATTGTATATTCAGTAGTTGCCCGTGACACTCATGACACTAGTTCCTGGCACACACGCGGTATATATATTTTGGGTTTTGGGTTGTATATCTATGTATATGTTTTATTTTGGCCTTGTATTTACTATGATTTTACCTTCACTCAAGGCTAGTATCATGTTAGTTGTTTTAAATTGGTAATTATTGATTTGTTTGACCGAATGGGAAGGGTATCACTTAGTGAAAGTTATATCGACTTGCCTAACCCCGTTGTTGGGCGCCATCGCGACTTGAATTAGGATTTGGGTCGTGACACCTGCCCCCCCTCATGATACCTGAATGTTATGCAATCATGTTTCTATTAATCTATGATTCTTTGTGACAACTATGTGATAAATATGTGAATCTGTAATCCTATTCTACTGCTAATATGAGAAGTAATTGTCCTCAACTCCCTTATCCTTGTTTGTGTTTGCTCTTTCTTGAGTTCTCTTTCTGCTGGATTACTGGTTGCATTACCTCTCCCTTTTGGCAAACCGTTTTCACAAAACTCTTCCATTCTCTGAAGTTATTTTCAAAACTGCTGTTTCAAAGCTACTCTTTCAAACTCAACACTCTTTTTAAACTCCAAGCACTCCCCACTACTCTTAGATTCTAGGTTCTGCCCCTTCATGTGAGCACTGCCTTAGGTACCTTGAGTACCCATTGAACTTTGACACACAAGGCTGGCACTCTACATTGCACTTACTCATCCTTGGATAGGGTACCTGGGTGTGAAGCACTGTCCAGGATCTTCTGAGGTCCTTAGAGACTATGACACACTTGGGTTGAAGGCCATGGCATATGGCAAGTGGATCTGGCATTTGAGCCTACTGTTAGGCTTTCTATAGTATAGCTTCTTGATTTTTCTTATTCAGTTGTGTAATTCATGCTATACTGGTCTGTAATAATCATTTGTAAAACAGCTCCGGGGTTGGATAGTGAAAAGGAGTGGGATTATGCATGCTTAGTGTAGTTTTGGGTAGAAAACATGCTTTAGGATTTATTTTACCTTTGTGTGCAATAGAGATCCTGCCTAGGACATGTTCGCATCACGTTTATGTATATATCTCACCCATGTTCACTTAGGGATCCATGATAGATATTAACCATTTATTCATTAGAAATGTTGTTCAAATAATTATAAGTAACTATTTTAAATACTGTCTCTGCATGCATAACTTACATATAGATATCCTGTTCGTAGGTGCATTATCATTATTTGCATTAGAAACCATGTATCTTAGGATCTACTTTCAGCATGTCTATATTTAAAGTTTGTGCTAAGTACTCAATTGAACGCCTAGAAAGCATGTGTTAGGTTCACTAATTAAATTAAAAAATCGAATTCCGGTATCGTTCGTGTAGTTAATAATCTTGCTGAAAATCTGTTTCAACAGTTCAAAAAATGTTTTCTGCGCCCTTTTTCCGAAGTTTAAAACTGGTTGCATCTTCACCATGCTATCTTTGCATTCTTAGATATCATGAATATAGGACTTGCATCATCTCATTACCCGTTTATTAAAACCAAGTTTAAAGACCTGCATTCCACTAATTTTATAAAATGGTAATCAACATATGTCCGGACGCCTAGGCAAACCTTAAGCCCAATGTTTGCTAAAAAATCAGAAATCAATTATCTTTTATACACTACCTGTTGCTACAAAAATGAGTTTTTTTTCTAAGAATCAATCATGTACTCTTTTTCTGGGACTCATTCAAATCCTCTATTTTTCTCTGTCTCCATATTTAGAATTCCTGCTTTGCCTACAAACTACTGGGTTTTAAAGTTATCCACTCCTTTCTTCTTTCCAAAATTCATCAAAACCTGTTGTTTACTACTGTGGTTTTCACACCTAGAATTCCTGCTTAGGTTCTGAATCTGAGACCTTTATTGTGTTTGAGACATGCTATTTACATGCCTTACTTGTGGAGGGGTATTTGAGCCATATGTTTGTTTATGTGTATCCCATATGTGTAAGTCCTAATTGCTCCTTTACTTGGCGCTTAGAGTTTATCCTTTAAAGCTTAACGGGTCATCCTAGTACTCGTCTTGTAGGATTAGTAGTCCTAAATACCCTCGAGGACTGATAGGACGGGACGAGTAATAGCACGCAATAAGCTTCGTGACCCACACAGGCGTTTTAAAAACCTTCGCGGGGTGGGGAAGGGTAGAATATGGATATGATGACCGGTGCGCTAATACCACGTGTAGCCCCTCTTCGAGGAGTGACATACCGGGTAGTGCATTGATGTGATCCGTATTACTTCAAACCTAGGATAATTCTCTCAATTGTTTTACCCTAATGTTTTCCAAAACCTTTAATAAAGATTTTATACTTGTTTGAAATTCCCTCTTATATATGCCTTGTTTGCTATTTGTTTACCGTCCAAATTCAAAAAGCTACTTGGCTGGGACCCACAGTTGTGGATCTTGAGGGGTGCCTAACACCTTCCCCTTAGGATAACTTCAAGCCCTTACCCAATCTCTGGTAATGCAAACTAGTTTATGAGTTAGTTATTCTAGGTGCCCTAACGCACCATAAAATCGTTAGGTGGCGACTCTTCCTTAAACCTTTTCCTTTAAGGAGTTGTCCAGAATGTCATGAAACCCGATCTCCGCGTACCTAACCCGTGCAAGGAAAAAGAGGGGCGCGACACCCAGACTAGGAAATACATCTCCTAGGGGTAAAACTTAAATGACTCAAACTAGGAAGTGTGTCTCCTAGGAACAAAAACATAAGCTGAATGACCCAGACTAGGAAGTGCGTCTCCTAGGGGCGAAACTTAAATGACTCACACTAGGAAGTGTGCCTCCTAGGAATGAACTTAAATTAGCGAAACTAGGAAGTGCGTCTCCTAGGGATAAAATCTCAATTTAGGAAGTGTGTATCCTAAAAAAAATATGATTTGAAAGAACCAGACTAGGAAGTGCGTCTCCTAGGGGTAAAACTTCAATGACTCAAACTAGGAAGTGTGTCTCCTAGGAACAAAAACATAAACTGAATGACCCGGACTAGGAAGTGCGTCTCCTAGGGGCGAAACTTAAATGCCTCACACTAGGAAGTGTGTCTCCTAGGAATGAAATTAAATTAATCAAACTAGGAAGTGCATCTCCTAGGGATGAAATCTCAATTTAGGAAGTGCGTCTTCTAAACAAAATATGATTTGAAAGACCCAGACTAGGAAGTGCGTCTCCTAGGGGTGAAACTTCAATGACTCAAACTAGGAAGTGCGTCTCCTAGGAACAAAAACATAAACTGAATGACCCGGACTAGGAAGTGCGTCTCCTAGGGGAGAAACTTAAATGAACCAAGCTAGGAAGTGCGTCTCCTAAGGGTAAAACCTCAAATTAGGAAGTGCGTATCCTAAAACAAAATATAACCTGAAAGACCCAGACTAGGAATTGCGCCTCCTAGGGGGTGAAATTTCAATGACTCTAACTAGGAAGTGTGTCTCCTATGAATGAACTTAATTTAGGAAATGCATCTCCTAAACAAAATATGATTTGAAAACCCAGACTAGGAAGTGCGTCTCCTAGGGGTAAAACTTCAACGACTCAAACTAGGAAGTGCGTCTCCTAGGAACAAAAACATAACCTAAATGACTCGGACTAGGAAGTGCGTCTCCTAGGGTAAAACTTCAATGACTCAAACTAGGAAGTGCGTCTCCTAGGGATGAGCTTAAATGACCCAGAACTAGGAAGTGCGTCTCCTAGGGGTAAAATCACAATTCAGGAAGTGCGTCTCCTAACCAATATAACCTGAAAAACACAGACTAGGAAGTGCGTCTCCTAGGAATGAAAACTCAATTTAGGAGGTGTGTCCCATAAAACAAAACATAACTTGAAATATCTCAATTTAGGAAGTGCATCTCCTAAAACAACATATAACTTGAAAGACCCATACTAGGAAGTGCGTCTCCTAGGGGGTGAAACTTCTCAATAACCTTTGTATAAGTAGAATTGGGGCATTACACCTGAAAAATTAAAGCTTTGATGTGAACATAGCCTTCATCCCTGTTTCAGACAAAGAAAAACTTGTGAGTTTAAACATGGTGGTTAGTTTGTGGCCTTGACCTTGAGGGCTTTTGCTCCTTCACTTGCCATGATAACTCTGATTTCCATTTGGAAGACCTTGCTTGTTATTGGTTAACCATTTTCTCTGTCAACACTTATCAATGAAAACACCTCTGATCCGTTCAAGCCCAATACCTTATACCCGATGTATTGCTCATGAATTGACATTTACCAAAATTTTGCATTTCACATGAATCCTAAGGCACATCGATTATAATAAAATCAATGTGAATATTGTCCTTTCCTAAATTATACCACCTAGATGTGCTAGCCAGATGTTGCTCTATGCAATTGAAAAGCTGGTAGCAAAGTTTGAAGTCATTTCTCACTTGTTCTGACCAAATGGAATCAAAAAAGAGGAACAAAGCAAGAGGAACAGAGTAAGGGACAATGTAAAGAGATGATATCAAACAAGAAAATTACAAAGTAGAAACTTATCACATGTGGACACCAACTCTAATGACTATGACATGCCTTTTTGGATTGAGCAGCCTAATCTGTCAAGCAAGTCTAATGTTCAACTCTTGTTATACCTCAATGCCGTGAAACTGGGATTCAATGCTCCGATCATCCTATTTGATTCACGACCCTTATTCATCTTGTAGTGCCCCAAGAGTTTTCACCATCAAGCCTCTCTAATTTTGCTCTTTCTCTCAACTCACTGTCGCCTTATGGTGCCCCTAAGGGTTTTCACCAATAAGACTCTCTCATTTTATCATTTTCTCTCTTTGTGCTAAGAACAAGGTATTACCCATGATTCAAGAAAATCATACTTTCACCACACACTTGCTTTGGCATCCTCAAAGATTGGTCGGAAGGTCTTTCTTTGGACCGTAATGTAGGCTTTTGGACAGGGTTGGAAAGAAATGGTGACATGAAGGCTCAAAAAATTTATGATGAACGGGTTCAAAATTACAACTTTTGGAATCAGATCTTTTGGCCAAAATTAAAACTTCTGCCCCAGTTTCTTGGTTAGGGAAATTCTTTTTTATTTTTTATTTTTTTTATTTGATTTTTTTTTGTTTTAATGGGACCGAACCACAGATTAAGGCTGCCTACGTATCCTTAAACGAAATCAGGTCGAACGTAGTTCCAACCTGAAGTTGGATTATTTTGTTATTTTTCTTCTTTTTTCCCTTTTTTTTTCTTTTTTCTTTTTTCTTTTCTTTTTCTTCTTTTCCTCTTTTCCTTTTTTTCCTTATTTTTCTCTTTATTATTTTCTAGTTCACAACTCTACTTTTGATTCCAAAATAGGGGTATGAAACAAAATAAATTTTAGCTCAAAATGGGTTGCAAAAGATAAAAGTGTTTAGATAACAGAATAAAATGCCTTCGTCATACCAAATTTTAAAAATGCCAAGTACAAACATGCATTTGAAGATAAGCAAAAGAAATCATACATAGTATCCAACTATCCATTGATGGCATCAACACAAACAGAAAGTGCCAATGGGCAATACCTTCGTTCCAATGAACAACCCTTGCCAGTTCGAAGAAGACTTGACTCAACCTCATCTCGATGTGGAAGAATGCATTTCATCACTGGCCGATCTACCTCAAATTGCTTGAGAGACATTTCCTTGTTGTATGCTCTCATCAACCTCTTGATTTCCAGACTAACCGCCTCTGTTTGACTCAATTCAAGCTTCAGGTTATCTTAGAATGCGTGAATCTTTACTTGTTTCCTCAAATTCATCCTTTTATCATACTCAAAACTGTTATTGCTTCATGATTAAACTAACTTTCAAGACCAGGCTGAGAATTATTGTAACGACCCGGTCTGTCATTACGCGGTATACACATATATTACCTTATTTCTATCTTGTAGTAGCTCGGTTAGACTGTTCATGAAGTGTTGGGGTTGGTTGGTTCGGGTTCGGAGTGAAAATAGAGTGGATTGAGACACTTAGTCTCTAACAAGAGCTTTAGAGTTGGAAAAGTCAACCTGGAGTTGACTTATTGGTAAATGAACTTGGAATACGGTTTTATGGTTCGGATAGCTTCGTTAGGTGATTTGGGACTTAGGAGCGTGTTCAGAATATTTTTAGGATGCCCGATGTAGAATTAGGCTTGAATTGGCGAAGTTAGTATTTTGGTGAATTCCGGTTGATAGGCAAGATTTTGATACGAGGGTCGGAATGGGANTGGTATGTTTGGTTGGGGTCCCGAGGGGCTCGGGCTTGAATTTGTGTGTTAAACGGAAAGTTGGAACCCAAATATGCAGCTGAAGCTGTTGTTGCTGGTGCGATCGCACCTGCGATGCTTGGGTCGCAGGTGCGGATGTCGCAGGCGCGAGAAGGATGGCACAGGTGCAAGGTTTGGTCACTGGGGCGGAATGAAGATCGCACCTGCGAGGTCGCAGGTGCAGGAGATGGGGTCGCTGGCGCGCGCTCTGGGTTTTAAGTGAAGAACCGCTGGTGCGGTCAATATGTCGCCCCTGCGGGCCCGCTGTTGCGATAAAGAGGCCGCAGGTGCGAAAGAGGTCGCAGGGGAGGATGAAGGTCCGCACCTGCGATGTCGCAGGCGCGGGAAGAGTATCGCGGGTGCGGGAGCTGGGCAACT